>JAVHNF010063135.1:23887-35909 GCA_034783455.1 Micropsitta finschii
CTTTGAGAACTGTCTGTGCCTAAAGAAGGCAGCAAAGTCAACATGTAAAGCACAGAATAGGAAAATCCTGTTTTGGGAAGTCTCTCCCTAGCATTCCTCTTCTAGTATCACAGAGGAGCCAGCATCTACAAAGTCTTCATCTCTATTCTTAATTTCAGTTTTTTATGATAACCGGGTAATGCCATGTGACTTGTCTGGGTCTGCAAATAGTATTCCTTAGCATGTTACAATGGACAATCAAAACTTCGTATAGATGCATGTACTTCCTTTGTAAAACAAGGGATGAGGTTTTACTTAAGAATATTACTGCCTTGAGGAAAAAGTATTCAGCTGTCAGTGACTGATGTTCCAGCTGCCTCTCTGTGTGGTACTTACAAAACATGTAAGAATTGTCACTAATAATGTAATCATGGAAGCATTATTTTCCATGTTCTGTTAATAACCATTCTCTCAACTTCAGATAGAAATATTTATCTTGTGACTTACTATTAGATTTTTTTTCCTGTTGTAAAATGTGATTCCAGAGATGCAATCTGCAGACATTAGTGATGAGTTATTATTCCCATGTCGTATGTGAAGCATTTTCATTTTTCAAGAGCTGTGGAATAGCTTCATACCTATAGAAACTGCAGAAGTAGTTCTTGAAGTGCCTGTGCCTTGATGATGCACACCCAATGCTGTGAACTGGGTTTTTCACATCACATTGATTTTTGCTTTGCTTTAGAGATTTTAGACTCAAGTACACTTTCTATACCCCCCACGAAGTGAAACATGAAGCCAGCATTCTTGCCTGGAAAAAAGGCACCATGTACTGTAAATGGGATTCTTATTTTTGGCTTTTGTTCATGGTAGTAAAGACACACAGCAGGTTTCCTTGACCTCAGTGGTCTGTTTGGTGGCACAGCTCTTTCCTGGGCAGGCTGTCTGGTTGCAATGTGCTTTTAACTAAGCATATGATATTTGATAAAATACCTGGTATTTTGAGTAATTATCTTCTTCACTGTTATGTGTCTCAGGTAACTTGTAACTCCTCTTGCTATTCCTTTCTCCCTCCCCCTCTGTTTTCACAGCCGCCTTAGCATCTGGTTCTTCTCATGGTGTTGAGATCCTTAAATGACTGAACTGTACATAAACAACAACAAAACCCAGATTTGAGATCTATTTACTCTCATTTTTTTACTCAATCTCCAGAGAAAACTTGACTACTTGTTAATTATTTGCCAAAGTATTCAATATTTGTCAAGAATGTCTGGGTGACTGACAAGTCCAGTATGTGACCAGTGCTCTATATCTATTTAAGTGCACCTCAGCTGAAGGTTTGCTGTTGTTTGATTTGGTCAAAGCCTGTTGCAAAAGTGTTGATAAGCAGCAATATTGAATTTTCGGGTCTTATGTGTCGTAATCACTAGAGCATGGAAAACAGCATGTGGAATTACACTGGTAAAGGTTATGTTTCATAAAATGTTTATAATTACCAAGTGAGATTCCCTATAATGAGAAGCATTTGCTGGCAGTGATTCATTTTGAACTGTAGTTCTTATTCTTTGCTCTTATTTTTACCATGTTGTGGCCTTTGACCTGGAAGTGAAACTTTTGTCCTTTTGACACTAAAGGTTAGCAGAGCAGGAAACTAGATCACTGTGTGTCCCTTCTTCAACCAGGATAATTTAGTAATTGTGTAATTATCTGAAGACTCCCGTTCTGATACTAAAAATAGTGTTAAAAATTAAATGAATGTAATTAATTCTAGGTCCATATGAGTCATCTGTTTTCTGGTTTTGGCAGTTATATTCTCTTGTACATGAAATGCAATTGACTCTGAATTTTCAGAGTCACTGGTCTTTTATGGAGCTAAATGTGGTTTCACCAAGGCTTCTGACTGGTCTCTTGCCAGTTGGTGTTTGGATCTGCAACAAGGGGTCATCTTCACAAGGTACAGTTCCAAAACCTTAGGTACATCTTTTGGGGCACTTTACCAGTAGCAATGGCTGGCGTTACACTGGGATGTGTTCCCAGCAATGGTCTGAGTTAAGGTGTATGAAGAGTGCATCTCATTGCTGGGGACACGAGCCTGTGCAGCTGGTACATGTATGATCTTCACTGAAGTGAAAACTTAATTCAAGTTATCTTCTTTTCTCCCTGCAATAAGACTTTATTCCACTTTCCTCTTTTATAAGCAATCTCAGGACCCACCTGCTGTGAAGGGCCTTACCTTGGCCACCAAGGTGCGTAAAACCATGAGCAGCCGAGTACATGAGGCAGTGAAGGCAATTGCGCTGTGCCACAATGTGACACCGGTGTACGAGTCCAACGGGGTGACAGACCAGGCTGAAGCTGAGAGACACTATGAGGACTCCTGCAGGGTGTACCAGGCCTCCAGTCCTGATGAGGTCAGTATCCATTTGGCTGTATAAAAATACAAATATGACCTTGCTTGCCCCTGGAAAAAAAACTGTTTGGTGAAAGTATTCCTGTCTAGTGAAGGGGATAACATTTTAATGCATTTATTGCCCTTATAACTGATAGACCATGAGTACCCTCTCAGCTGATACACTTAAGCCAAATCTGCCTCTCTGCCTGAAGCTACAGAGCTACATAATGACTATGCTCTGGCTGTTATGCATCACAGTTTTGCTCGTGTTTCTGCATGTTTTGTCCAGGGTATATTTCACAGTTCAATGCTGTGAATCCCTTTGACGATGTTCATTAAATTATAGGTAATCTTGTCTTATTTGGGGCATAATGACTTGTGGAAGGGTGTTAGAGCACTTCCACAAGTCAGCTTGTCTCTGACCTTCAGGGTTCAAATTTCTGGACCAAGTGAAGAGTTGTAAATCACACCGGGTAGCACTGCTAATCCAGGACACATCCCTTCCCATGCAGATGGGACAGACCTAGAGCCCTGGTTAACTCTGCGCAGTGAGTTAAGTGCATGAGTTTGTCTCAGGACAAAGCTGGGCCCTGCCAGTTGTCTGCTTTCACCCAGTCCAGCCAGGGCTATGCAGGGATGTACAGTAGGGATGAACTTTACAGCTCTCTGGAGACTCACTGGACACTTGAGAGATCAAATTCACTACAGGATTTAGGGCTAAAGTATTCTTTGCCACCCTCTGCAAAGTTTGGAAAATCTAATTAGTGTGTTGTTTCCTTCCGTGATGAAGATAGGAGGAATGAAATAGGGTTTCCTGTACTGGTTGTACTTCTTGGATACATCTTTAGTGCAACCAAGGTAAAACAGTTTGTTTTCTGTTAATTTGTACAATTCTACTTGCTCTGTGCCATTCAAAAGACTGAAGTTTGAAACTTCCCATCAGAATCCTAGTGGCAGCATGAGATCTTATCATCCATTTGACTACATTCAGAGGGTTCTTCCGTCTATTGCCCCAGATAAAACAGGTTTGCCCCCTGTAATAACCTTTTCACCTTTGACATCAGAAAGGAAGCTGGCTTTCCTCATTCTTAGAGGTGAGAAATTGTTTGTGTAGAAATAAATTTATTCATTAGAAGGCCAGCTGTGTGAGGATTTAGAGATTGCCGCATGTATTACTGAAGGACTGGCACACACAGTTAGCTTCCACATTTCATGTGCATTCAAAATACTCCCTGTAGTGTTTCTTCCAAAGTAGGCAATTCATTCATTTCACACAGTGTGTTCTTGCCTGTACTATACAAAGCTGCACCCTTACTTTATTATCTCCCACCTCGCTTGGTGTACCTATAGTGACAAGCGCTTACTCCTCCCTGGCTTTGTAGCTGGTGAGCAGTGTACATGTATGTCCTTTCCCACCACATAATCTAGGACAGTATTTTGCTTACCTGCTTTTCTCCTCTAATGTGTTGCTGTCCCCTGTACAGCTTACAGAAAGCAACTGCCTTTGGATTGAAATGAGTTCTGAATGATTTCCAGATGATATTTTTTTGTGATCTCCATTTAAGTGGGGGGGTTTGGTTTGGTTTTGGGTTTTTTGTGGGTTTGTGTGTGTGGGTTTTTTTTTTGTTTGTTTGTTTGTTTGGTTGTTTTTTTTGTTGTTTTTTTTCCAAAAGCATTTACTGTCTATTTTTTCCCAGATCCTCTGTTTATTTACATGTATGCAGTGATATACAGTGAAGTCAGTTATTTTTCTTTTCCTTTTTTGCTTTATACTGTTCTGTCTTTAAAATATTTATGCAGCAATTTGTCTCAGATACCCAAGGGATTATTGTTTGTTTGTTTTACTGTAGCATGATAACTAACCCATGTTTACTGCTTAAATTCTTTTCTCCTTTCTTGTGGTGTCTTAAGTGGTGAATTACAGTGGGTTCAGAAATCAGATATGTTTTGCTGCACTGAGGAAATCTTGTCTGTAGGTCTTAGATATACAAATATTGTTTAGACATGCTCTGTGTATGTCATACTAGATGGTATAAAATGCAGGATCAGCACAAGTTGAGTCCTTTAGAAGAGGGCGATAGTGTTAAATAGCATTCCCCATAGAGGAATGGCTTTGGACTCCTGTTAAAGCCAGCCTTTGAAATCCTATATCAATAAAATATTGCCATGGCAGGGAAGGTCAGTTTATGAAATGAGTACAAAAACTTGTATTCTCTTTACTTTAACAGCAAGGATAATTTCTACCAGTTGGCATAGGATTCATTTCCTGTAACAGAAAGCAGGATTTCCTAAATTTGTTTCCTGTGCACACTGCCATTTAGAAGTCCTGAAGTATCTTTATTCAGATATCAGTTACAGCCTTGGGGCTCTGCAAGCCAGTTGTCAGTTGTAGCCATACAGTAACTAACAGGGGAAATGAAATAGATATAATCTGATCAGAGATAAGAGTGCCTGGGATTCCTGGGCAAACAGTCTTTAACCCTGACAACCCGCTGCAGCTGCCAGGACATGAAAGGGTGCACCGATCAATTGGTTTCTGCTTGCTGTCTGTCTGCCTAGGCAATCCTAAATGGGACATTTGTAGAGCAACTTATGGCACAGAAGGATCAATTTGTCTCTTTAGAATGAAATTTATTAGTCGATATCCACTTCAGTGGTGGCTTGGGTAATTCAATTGTCAGAGCAAAGTTTGGGGGGATAGTGTGTAGCTGCTCTGCTTTGTAATGCTCAGATCTGTATCTGACTTGGCCTGGATGGAGCTGCAGAATCCTGGAGTATGGTTAGGGCCTTTATTCATTTCCCCTCATCAGTAAGTGTGGGCTCTCTCTTGAAGCTATTTGAGGGATTGTAAGCCTGCTTTACAATCACCTTGGTTTAAGCTGTAAACTTATTTTTGCAGTTTGAATGTTTCTTTTTGCCGTGACTGAGAGCACCTCTGGTTATCTGTTTGCACGGCACAGAGTAAAACTCTTCTGTCTCACAACTGAGCTGGAACGTGCTCCCCATCTTGGGGTGCCCAAACCCTGCAGAAGAGCCATCAGCACTTCCCAGAGCCTGGGCCCATTGTGCTGCCTGTTGAATGGGGATGGTAATTTCAATGCTTTTAGTACATCTGATAGGAACACTTGAAAATTATATCACTTTCTCTCCCAGTAATTAATCATTAAGCACTATAGAGACTGGGAAGTGGCATCTTCAAAGGGGTCAGCCCCACTTTTCCTCTGGTTCTGAATGCAGTTCACCTGGAGGGCCATTAAGGGTTGACAGGACCCATGCCTTCTCAGGAGCAGAATGGAAAAGGGGGATGTCTTTCATTATTCATCCCTTTCCATTGATGTGTCTTTTTGCGGTCTTAGGGCCATTGGGAGTGGCTGGTGTTTTTCAGTGTAACACAGTTTGAACTATGTCATGGGCATGACGTAGCACCTCTGACGTGCTCCTCATCCATTTGTTCCTTTGCACAAGGTTTTAATGCTTCCTGACATAGGATTTAAATGAGACTCTGTCAGGGGAGGAGGTACATTTGAAAGAAAGTAGCAAAGGAGATGCTTTAATGGGCTGAGCTGGGAGCAGCTCATCTGAGAGATTTGCAGCTTTGCATGGGCAAATCAACAGTGCCGTGGACATGGAGCATCACATAACTTCATGCTGTGAAAAATTCCTGATAATTATTTATTAACCAGAGTATTAGAGACCCAAGCCGCATCTGCTCTGGGAGACTGCTAAGAGGATTATCTGACTGCACACCTTAATGCACCAAGGATGGCTTGAAGAAACTTTTTGGAAAAGATAAGCTTGAAAGAGCCTTTGATTTGTTGTAATCTTTGTGAATAAGCTTGCAAAAACTTGCTAATGTTAAACCAAATATTGATTCAAATTGATTTAAAGGTCTTTATTATAAATACTTCCATTTTTATCTGTATCTTATGTATAACTTCCCCAAATAAATTCTGTTTTCATCTAACGCATTTGTGGTCACTTAAGGCATTAAAGGCAGAATCTGAAAGGCAGAAGGGATAATAAACCTTCAAGTCAGCAGCAGCCATGTGCCCAGCACTCTCATGCCTTTGAAAATGTCACTGTAAAATACTTCTAGTATTTTATGTCTGTTTGGAGAAAGTATCCCTTGATCCTTTCTGGAGGCCAGTGATATATGGGCTCATGTCAGCTGCTGCTCCCATCTGTTACTGCCAAGACAGCTTCTAGAGTTAAACCCCCATATCTCAGCAGGCTGGATCTTAGATGGATGTGTCAGCTGAGGTGAGGATTCTGGTTGAATTGTCAGGGAAGCAAAATAAAGGCTTGGGTCGCCTGTCATGGCTGGTTATAATCTAAGTGAAAGCTTATGATGGATTTATTGTTGTAGGTCCTTAAATTCTAGGAGCTGCAATCAAAATGATACCCACATAAGTTCATTTAAACTCGTTCTGGTGTGTGCCTTGAACACCGTGGGGTCTGGTTTGGGTTTTTTATTTTGGTGGGGTGTTTTTAATGTACGGTATGGGGAGAAGTGATTCTCTGCCAATAGGCGTGTGAGCCAGCCACATGAAGAAAGCAGGCAGAGTATGGTTCAACATTTTCTTTACCAGGACAGCAATGAAAGTAGGAAAAGAAAAACAAAACCAAAAAACATCAGCTCCACCTCAGGAAGTCCCTGAGGAGGCAACAAGCAAACATGGACAAAGTATTACTACAACCCTTTCCACTTTTTGTGGTGTTCTTCTCCAGGCATGTTTTGCATTATAAGAGGTAGGACAGACTGGCTTTTATTGCTGATTTTATGCACCACTCAAAATTGTTGGTCACCTGCATGGCAGGACCCCAAACACTGAAAGAAGAGAGAATGCAAGGCTGTTAAAATGCCGACCACATTAGAATCTCAGCAAATTTAGGATAGTAGTATGTGGCCGGGAGCTTACAAAGGGTCAAACAAGCATTCAGTCCTCTGTTCAGAAAGCACTGAAGTTGCAGTAATTGATTTTTCAGCTCAAGGAGAACTTTTTTCTCCCAGACTTTTTGTCTTTGTCCACCTTTAACACAGAAAAACAGGAAGCTATGTGGGGGGAGGGGAGTGTGTTTTCCTTCTTTATTTTGCAGAAACTGGGAATGCAGAGGCTTTACACAAACCTTATTTGACCCAGCTTTTCCCTTCTTCCCCAAACCCAAATGGGAAGCACATGCCCGTTCCTTAAGAAGTTCACCCCTGAGCACAATATAAACAAACATAAACCTCTAGTTGATTTCAAATGGACAAAATCCATCTGCCTTTTCTGGGTGTCTGAAGGCTGATATAATAAATTACTTTATCCGAACTGAAATCAGAACAACTACTTACCCCAGACATGCTTTGTAACCAATTTAAGCCAGCCTTAGTGAGATGAGTGGATCTTTGGGAATACCTGCTCTCTTTCAGGAGAGACAGAATTAAATAGCTCAAATAAGATCCTTTAATTGCTAACAACTAAGGCTAATGAAAAAATCACTCTCACCACAATTAAGGATGTCATTCAGTCTTTGCAAATGGCAAGGCAAGATGAGATGATGTTTACTTAGTGGTTTAATCCCCATGTCCTTGTAGCTCCCATTATTGTTATCACTTACAAGCACCCTATGCATGCAGAAGCATAACTATCCTGACCCAGCGATTCTCATACAACACAGAATAACTTGGGGTTACTAGGTGAAACTCCAAGCCAAAAATGAAACAACTACAGGTTGCATAGAGGCAGCAAAGGAAAGGAGATCACGAGAAGAGAGAACTAAATAATTTTCTATTGAATAGAAGTACGGCAAAGACAAAAGGTAACATCTAGGGACAATTTTTGTGTCATATCTCTGGTACCAGCTTTGGGAGCAGAAGCTCCTCTCCCTTGACCTCATACTCCCAATATGCTTACTCTGCTTTTCTGAAGCAAATGGGATTTCAGCATAGCCTCAAAAAAAACCCAAACAAGAAAAGAGACAGAGGGCTACAGATTTAGCATTTAGAAAATGTGTCACCATCTACATCGAAGCCTTCCTCTCCTTTCCATTTGGGTCCCTTAAACTCGCATCCAGGACATCAACAATCACCCTGAATGAAGAACTGCCAAATTTTTCCTCCTCTTTCTTCTAGTGCCCAAGGCCTTTACAAAAGACTGAGTATAGCAGGAAGCTTCTAGTGTCACACCAAAACCTTTAGGTGCTCTTGGAAGACAAATTATAAGCCACTGGAGACAAGACAGACTTTCAAAGAGTTGCTGGTGCTCCCTAACCTCTGATCATCATTCAAAGACTCCACAGAGTTTACTGAGGTGCTTTGAGCGCCAAAACTCAGGTCTTCTGATGACCTGAAGAGCTGCCCAGAATCTCTGACGAAACTGTTTCACAAGAAAATTCCTGTTTGTTCAGCCTAAAGTACTTTGCATGAGCCCTTTCCAGTTCAAGAGGAATGTAAACAATACCCAACCCAGTCAGGCCAGTGGTCCAGATAGTCTGGCAGTAAGAATAAGAGCTGTTATTTAGAGAACAAGCATAAGTTTAGACACTTTTTGAGGATCATTCCTCTTGTATTCACTCAACAACCAACTATTGCATTAGGGATCTCAAAAGATGCAACCCTATTCCTAGTATGGACCTGTTGTCTCTCAATTTATCTTGTTCCTCTTGAACTTGATTGTACTGCTTGCCGACAAAAAGCATTACTAAACTGAAGGTAGGATCTTGAAGGGCAATTATGCCTCATTTCCTTGCAGCTCTTCAAATATCTTTCATCTCATTGGGAATTGAAGTCATTGCAGTAGCAGTAATGAAACTATGAAGTTCAGAGAGGCACTGCAAGGTCTAGGAAGCTTTCAGGCCATAGGAAATTTCCACAGATAAAGAGACACAGTTTTGGTTCAGGTCCAAATTAAACTAAGTTAAAGAGTCCGTCCTATGAACTAAAGCTCCTCCTTCTCTGGCTCTAAACGTCTAGCTGTTTGTTACTTTTTGGGAGTCTTAAGTATATTACTGTTCCCCAATAATTGGGCCTTTGACCCAGACTTTTCACTTAACATCTAAGACACCTGCAAGAATTTGACCACTTCCTTCCCTTGCAAAAACCCTAAATGAGCTTATCAGCTTCTCGCACCCTGACTAATTATTTGGGTATTGGTTTCTTTACTCCACCAGGCAAGCTGTGCAACCCCAGCACAAATGCAGTTTCCAACCTTAATTCATCAGGCTTGTGTTACCAGGTGAGGCTGCCTGCTTGCCTGGCACAGGTGGAAAATCGCTCCCTTGACACAGGAGCAAGCCTCAACACACCCAGGATCAGGCAGCTGCCTGCAGGAGAGGGAACATGCATGCACATGGTTCTCCAGCATCCTCTTCTGGAAAACCCAAGGTGAAAGTAAGCAAAGGATTTAATGCCTCAAGTATAGACCTTACTGAAAATTAAATACTTTGAAGACAAGGTACCTTTTATATGCAAGGCCAGTGTGCTGTCTCGATAAAGTAGATAAATACAGCAATGCATACTAGTGCATGTTACACTCCAGGAAAATGCACTCCACACCTTTGGTCACTTGCACAGGTAGAATTTCTACCTGTAGAATACACTCAGAAACTTTACTTTAGGATGTCTACTGATAGCACGTTTACTGATACCTTCAATAATCCCTTCAGTCTGCTAAAGCCGATCTTACAACCCTCTTGTGGTACGCAGCTAAGCATAAGAACAAGCCTCAGGTCAATAGGAAAACAACCAACCAACAAACACTGGTCACGAAACCCAAAAATAATCATCGTGCAGAGCAACGTACCTTGCATAAGGCAGCCAATTAGAATTCGCCAGTACTAAATGCTATGCAGCAGCTCCTCTGAGCTTCCGAGTCTTGAAATACTCCCGGAGGCACCGGTATCCCCTCCCACCTTTCCCTCCCACGTCTGGCAGTCTCGTTTGCTGAAACACAGATCTGGGCCTGTTCATTAGATGAGACACCCACAGAGCCCGGAGAGACGGTTACGAAACCCATGCAGATAGGATTTCTAAAGCAATTGCTTGTTATTTGCCTTTTCTAAAAGAAATTTTGCGATCTTTGCTCTTGCAGCTTGTGTGTCAGGAAAACTTAAAATACAGCAAACTGAAAGGAAAAAGGACAGGATGAGTTTTCCTTTCTGCAGGGGCATTTCTCAGCTCTAATGCCTTTTCACCTACAGTTCATGCCCATAGCAGTTTGCCAAATGAAGGTCCTGTGCTTTTTCTCCTTGCTCTGCCAGTCTTTCCTCTTGTGGGACTTCTGCACTTGCCATAGCTCACAGATGAAAACCCTGGGAAATGGGACATTTCCTCCTATTCAGAGCCTGCTGCTGGAAGCGTGTGACAGCCTGCGCATCATGCATGCCAAGTCTGTCCTCTCCTACATTTCAACCAGCAGTAACCATTTCCTTTCTGCCTAAAAGAAGATTAAAACCAAACCCCAAACCCCCAAGTCCATCTATCAGAAGGGTCTGGCATCCTCCCTGACCCATCTACTGGAGCTCACACACCACCCCACCTCCTAAAGCACAAAAGCATTTTTCCAGTTGATGATCAGTTACAGCAAATTGACCTAGGCATTCTGTCAAAGCAGCAGCTGCCACCATGCGCTCGCTCTCCACACCAGAAAAAGTAGATATGCTGCCCAACAAAAGCTCCATGCCCTCCCCTTCTGCTTCAAAGCACACTGAAGTGAACTAACAAAGCCCCATTCTTTTCCAGGCTCTCTGACATGTTAGGACTCAGCAGCCTGCCTCCTCCCCAGCTGTATGATTTAAACAACTTTTACAAACTACTGGAACTTACTGCAGCCTGAGGGATCAGGACAGGTCCATTTCTATAGCGAGGATGTTCAGGATGTAACTGGAGACAAGAGATGCCTCAATCGCCTTTTGTTTGGAGAAGTTCTTCTGTTGTGTTGACTTCCTTCCCACTTTCCTGGACTCCTGTGGTCTTTTCAGAGAAGGATGTGCTCACCGCCTGCCTCAGCATAATGATTTACACTACACAAGCAGGCAGAGCAGCAACCCTATACACAGCAGGGAACAATACCAGGAAAGGATGCAGCCAGGAAACGGAAAGGATGAGTACGCAATGAGCTCACTGCTGGCCTCCTACCTGCTCTGCAAGCTGTGAAGTCAAAGAGATGATGATTAGGATGTCGACACAATTACAGTCCTTTTTTCTTTCAGTCCAAAATTCAGAATAAAATCAGATTTTTCACAACCTGAGAACGCACTCTCCCCACAAGGGACTAGATGGTTGACATGCCCCTCAAGTCTTTTCAAAGTCTTTGCAGAGGTTCTTGATCCCAGAACTTTCCAGGCTTCAAACCCTATATGGACGGAGATTGCTCCTTAGCAGAACTTATGAGAGTGCCTACCATTCAGAAAGAGGGGAAGGTTTCAGAGATTCCACTGTTGAGCATTTTCTTATTGCACACAAAGTTTTGGGGATCACCAGCTCCCCTTTTTCATTGCATGAATGGCCTATGAACTCTGCTCCATGCTGAGAGAGATTGACACTGCAGAACCCACTTATAGAATCATAGAACCACGGGTTGGAAGGGACCTCAGAAGATCATCTGGTCCAGCCCTTACAGGTAAAGCATGACCTAGACTAGATGACCCAGCATGCTGTCCAGCCAAATC
>JAVHNF010063138.1:0-17451 GCA_034783455.1 Micropsitta finschii
GCGGGTATTTTCTGCCTCGCTCTGCAGCACAGCACTATTGATGATGCCAGTGCTGGAAATACTGACTCACAGGGTTTAATTGCAGGCAAGGTTCATGCCTCGCCACCCCCACCAGGCACTGGTGTCCCCCACCAGCAGCCCCCGGGATCAGCCCTGCAACCTTCATCTTCTTCATGCACACCCTGGCCACATCCAAACTCCAGTGAGCATCCTGCTTTTTTCCAACAGCTACACACACAGATTTTCCCAAGTTTGCTCAGAGTGAAATCCAACCCTCCCCATTGGTAACGCAGTGCTGCTGCATGCTCTCTGGCACCTTGCATCTGCAATTAAGCCTATACTCTTATTTTGCCACAAAAAGTGTTAAACTTCCTATTTTGTAGATCCAGCTGAAGCAGAGAGATCAAATTTAGCCACTAGTGACTCCCTCGTGAGAGTATGGCTGCTTCTTGGTTTACACAGTAAACTTTTAAAGTCAAATAAGGGGAGGGGAAGTATTCTGAAATGGAGAAGATGCATGCTTTTTACAAACAGGCAACAACAAATTCCTCACTGGCTGGTGACAAAGCAAAAATTGAAGTTACGGCAGCAATAGCATCGGTGGCAGTGGCACGAGTAGCTAAATGGCATGGCTTTCTCATTCTGACTATTGGCTACCTGCTGGTGGGACTCTAAGTCCCGGCTGGGATTTACACCCTTTCCATGAGCCTCCCAAGGTCATTTACGTTAGCAGTAGGCAGGGCAGAGCTGCCCTCTGAGCAGAACAAATTTGTTTTTAAAATGCCATTGCTCCGGGGGGGTGAGGGGGAAAAAGGCAACTTGGGAGAGAGGAAGCGGGAGAGGACCTCCTGAGCTGGAGGATGCAGCAAGGCAGGGTGGAAATCTCCCCCAGGAGAAAAATGCTAATATCAACCTGACTGCTTCCCCTCCTGCACCTTGATTTTAGGATGAGCTGGGAATATATTTGCTATTAAATGGTCTCACACAGCTTGCAGCAGGCTATTCTTTTTGCTCATGGTAGTTATTTCTAATGTAGCCAGGGGCACTGCAGAAGAAATACTAAGGTATTAAAAAGCTGGTAAAAGCACAGTGTCTGCTACACGTTTTTTAAAAGCAGAGCACAATTCAACCCTCAAACTTGCAATCTACTTGCAGGCAACACCTGCACTGGAGTCAGAGCAGGGATGTAGGGTCAGGGTCATGCTTGCAAGGGATGGCAAATGACATTTTATCCTTTCATATTTATTCTTTCTCTCAGTGACTCCCATATAAAATTTGCTCAGAGTAAAAGTCAGAGCCAAAGTTTTATGACTACAAATGCTGCAAACTCGACCTCGTACCTGAAGAATCATACAGTGGTCTTCCTGCTTTGTACATTCCCCGCAGTGAAAATTTGAGAATCAGGACCAGGGAATTTCATTGCTAATTCATGAGAGGGAAGGAAATGCAATTTACTCCCCTCCATCACAGACAGATTTTGCAGTTCCAGTCTGTGAGGGTGAATCATTTCTTTGATGAAGTTGACACATGGGGAATGTCGCAGCAATTGCTGTGACCTGGTGCCACAGGGATTGTGCGGATCTGGGATGAGTGTCCCTGCTCCCAACCAGGGGACAGGGAGCAGGAATGGACTCACTGTGGCTCCTGCTCACGTGACCAAGGATAAGAAGCATCCTGGGATCCAAAGCAGTATTGGCACCAGGTGCCAGGAATTTCTTCTTTATGCCTTTTTTTATGAATATTCCTCAGTTTAAGAGGAAATCCCAGTGTTCTCCATGTTAGATACCTTGTGCTTGTTTCTAGCTTGGGTTCTGATTTAGATTTTTAGTTTTTCCTATAGTTAATAGTTTTCAGCACTAAAGCTGAACACAGGGAACAGTGCAGGACCAAAGGCCTCAACAACTGAGGACATTGTTCTGAATGTCTCAAAACTACTGTTCATGGGGTCTTCTAGAAATCCATGTCTAATGATTGAGTTTCCTCAGAACCAGGTCACACTCCTGCTCCACAATAACTATTTCTAGCTGTGTAAGTGGCCAGTTGTTGTGAAAATGCATTGTATTTCTATTTTTGCTTCCATGTTTGATGCAAGTGCCAGTAAAAGGTGTCATTGCCTGGCTACACCCCAGCACCTCAAGCTGTGCATTCCCCTCCCTCCTATTTCTGCATAAAATATAGCATTTTTCAAACCAGCGAATTTTCATCCTATGGGATGAGAGGGTTGAGTTTTCTGCTGGAAGAAATATTTTGAAACAATCTTTTTATATTTGAATATTCTCAGTGAATATGAAGATAATAATAGTCTAGGCTCTCGTGTGTCAGTGTCATTGGCAAACAACAAGTGTAAATGCACACCGTCCCTGTTCAACAGCAGTACCGCATGTGCCATGTCTGCTGCTGGTGCACCTCCAGCCCTGCACTTCCCTGCAGCACTTCCCTTCAAGGTAGATGGGCTCTCTATGTGAAAAATGTGTGGAATGAGGCATCAGATGTCTGACAATGAGAGCATGGAGTGGTATCGATAAACCAGTAAGTCTGAAGATGCAAAAAAGCTACTGCTGTCCTTCTCTCTTCCTTCCCTCCTTCCAAATCCAGGATCTGGATCAGGATCACACAGCCACTTTTTCAGGAGATGAGCTTGACACTAGTTGGAACTTCATTCTGCAGTGATGGATCATGCCAACGCAGAGGCTAGGATGCAGAGGTGCTCCCATCAGTTCTCCACCCTCAGAGCTCACCTGCTGTCTTAGTCAGGACCGTAGGTTTGTTCTGACCCCTCTTTTTTGGGAGCAGTACCCTGTAATTGTTGCTGCAGAGTTTAACTGGGACGATGAGGCCCCATCAATAAAAGGCATGCTGTTGGTCACCTGGAACTTGTGTTTGTGTCCCTTCTATAAAGCAGTGGAAACAGAAAAGAAGAAACTACAAATCACGGTAGATCCAGGCAGATAGATGTGAATAAAGTGGATTTTGTTCTGAGGAAGAGGTATTTTAAAAACCACCTCTGACCTGCAAACATGGGTGCATGGTTTGACCTGCAAACGTAGAGCAGGGGTTTTATAGCCCACCCTTCCCTGGCTCGGTCCCTGTGGGACCTGGAAGGTGTCTGCATCTACCAGTGGCTCTTCTGCAAAGCCAGCATGAGGCCCTGAGGATACTGTGCCTGACCAGTGTCTGCAGCCAACCCTCTGTAGCATCTGGTTGTACACAAATGTTTAGAGCAACATGTACTGTAGGTTACAAAAGCATGCAAGGATCCCCTTTCCAGACGATTTATTCTCCTGAATGAGGGTAGAAAGTGATCTGTTTTATGCCAGTAGCTCTTAAGCTTAATAGAAGAGTGAAGTCGGCCTCCGTCCCACTAAATTAACTGGCAAGAGCTGAACCCTATTTTTCTTTTGAAGAAGAACAAGGGCGCTGAAATAATTTGTGGATCTGGGTTCCTAATATTAAATAATTCTTCCCATTTAAAAGAGGTTTTGTAGGAAATATTTTATAGTTAGAGAAATAGTTTTTGACATTTTGGGGGGGAAAAGAACAATGGACCGTTTACAGGTCTACACAGTAGATTAATGAATCTAATTGAGTCTGTAGGGAAATGCTTCAGTTTAACTACTGGAACTAATTTATACATTCACTACATCGTAATAAGTCAATTTAAGTTTCTGGAAATAAAACTGGATATCCTGGGTATAGATTTGAACTATAAATTTCTGCAAGAAAGGAGTCTGTGTGTTCATTATACATTGTAAAATTACCATATGGACCTGTCAACACTTCTTAGCACAGCTTTGTAATAATGTCATTTAGTTTAACATTGTAATGTGCCAACTGAATTAATGCGTATGACACAATGAATGCCTCCCAACCGCTGGTTCTGGGGAGGTTTGCAACTTTTAAAAGATGTTTCTTATGCAAAAGAGTTTTGCCTGTATTTGCACAGCTAATATCTGGCCTTTGATCGGGTTTTAATGAGTGTCAGAGAACTGTTCAACTCCCAGCAACTACTTCCAAAGTTTCAGGAATGGAGATTGGTATGTTACAAAACTCAACAAAATCCTAATTATCATTAGTGGGACACAGGGCTGGTGCCCCTCTTTGCCAGGCAACATCTGAAAGCATGTATTTTTCCTCTTTCTGTCACTGCTGAGTTTCTCCTCCCTCCCAATGTTATTTATGGCTCCACAGCCGCACGCCTGCTCCTCTGTTGGCCGCACTGGCCTTATGAAAGACGCCTGTTGTTTTGAGTTATTTTATGTTTGCTGCACTTCTTATTCCCCACTTTCTACAACATGCTCATAATACCCTTTTTTTTCATCCAGACAAAAAATAAAAGTCCTCGGTAGTAAATGGAGCCAGAGACAGCAACAGTGCACTTCCATTCCCTCCTGATAAGTTACTGGGGGAACTGATACTGCTGCTTGCAGGGGGGAGTACAGAAATACACTTCAAAGCAGATCCTGGCCTCTCTGGCCAGCCCTGTGTCCAGCTCACAGCTGACCCAAAGGGGAGCTCACCAGGACCAACCTGAAGTCAGCCCAGTTTGGAGGGGTGCAGCCACCCACTGCTAAGCCATGGATGGAGGACCGGCTGCCTGCCAGCATTCTGGAGGAGGCAGTGCAGGCTGTGGGGCTTTGCCCAGGCTGGTTTCTGCTCACCTGTGCATAGTGCCACTCTGGGCATTGAGGGACAGAGAGGGTGCCTGAGCCATGTCCCCATGACAGAGCAGCCACATTAGCTCCCTTTCTGTCTCCACTTGACAGCTGGCCCGTGCACCCGGTAGGATCCCTCAGCTCAGCCCAACAGGCTGAGCTCAGCTGTGCAGGAGTCAGAGCCTGTTCAGCCCCAGGCATGCAGTTTGCTCACAGGCAGTGGTGGGTGCAGTATGTGCTTTTCCCCCTGCACGGCAGGGCATGTATCCCACTTTTTCTGCTGTAGGACACCCCAGGACCACACTCGGCTCCTGCAGAAAAGAGAAGGGCAGCAAGCCAGAACAAACTGCTGCAGAGGAAAGGCTAACACTTCCTATTGTGTTCAAGACCCAAATCCTACCTCCAGCCTGGGCAGAGTGTTCCCATAGCAGGGGTTATAATCGAAACGCACTCACAGCCCTAATTACTGAAGCTCCCTGAAGGCTGCAATGAGATGAGGATTGAAGAAAAAATCCTTTTGCAAATCTGAGGACAGATCCTGCAGTGCTGGCGTCTTACTGGCCAGCTAGCAATGTCCTCCAGTTCAGTGCTGCTGAACTGGAGGGGAGTTTCTCCCGAGGATGTTCTACTTCAGTCAAGCAGCATTTCACCCTTTGTCCTTTATTTGTCTATTTCTTTTATTTCATCCTCTCCTTCCTATGTCTATCAGCAGTCTTGCTGAAGTGACACTAGAGATTTCATAAAATAGTACGGCATTCAGCTGGATGAGGGGAGGGTAGGTAGGATGCTACTTAAAGGTGGGAAATACCAAACTTGCTAATCTTCCTGTAATTGGGCTACAGGCATCAAAGTGTGAAAGCTTTCCACTCTTAACTTGTGACGGGCAGGGCTGCTGTTTGCCTGAGCAGCTCGGCCCAGCTCCCAGAGCAGTAACAGAATCGCTTGCCTACCAGTGGAGCTGGGCGCCTGGGCTGGCTGCTGCTGTGTACAAGCTGGAGAGATGCTGCCTGATTTCCCTCAGGGTGCAGTCTGAAAGACCAGTCGAATAACTAAAAATCCTACCTCAGTGAATTAGTTGAACAGCCTAATCCCCATGAAGAGATAGGATTTAGGATTTGACTCTCAGGTTCTTATCCAATTGCACAAATCTGTGTAGAACCCAGCCACACCAGAGCTCCCGATCTGCACAAGGAGATTGCAAAATGCCGAGTAAGTGCTTAACGCCAGCAGCTCTGCATGCATCAGATGTACCAGAGTGCTCCAGTTGGGAGTGAGTGTGCTGAAACATACCCATTTTTTGTAATTAAATATTGTAACTAAGGTTTTGCATCACTAATTACTTATTAAAAATCCAGTAGTTATTTACATTTCTGCACTCTGATTTCTACTTAAAGCTATAACAGTTAATGTCACTACTTATGCAAACCTGATGGCATCTGCCTATAAAAGGATGATTATAAAAGATTAGCACCTTACCTATAAATTCATCTCACTAATAAGCAACAAGCTCATGACTGAAAGTCAAAGAGACTTTTGAAAGTAGTTAGATGATTTATTTCCTTAAAAAAAAAAATCTGATGACAATGAAACAAGTGCTTGAGAACAGCGTGCGTGTCAAAAGTATTAGTGCCGTGAACTAGATAATTCTGGGAAGAGTGATAAATAGCAGATCCTCAATTAGATCTTTGCTTTATTCCCCAAGTGACTTGTATTTTGGTTGATATACAGTCAATGTGATTGCAGTTGTTTCCCAAAGCAAAGAAAATGCCCTTCATGAAAACATTATTTATTATATGGAGCTGTAATTGTGGGGAATGCTGGGGAGAGGTGGGCAGCTGACAGGGAAGGAAGGCCGCAGCTGGGCACCCACCACCCATCTCCTGCCCTTCCCATTCCCCACGGGCACAGAAGCTGGTGGCACCACAACAGGCAGAAAGCACATGGTCAGTGGAGAAAAGAGGGGATACAGCACGAGGATCATGCCCAGCATAAATGGAAGAGGAATAATGTTTTGGACCCCTCACATTTCTCTAGCCCTTGTAGTCACACTAGGATAATAACCTTGATGGAGAAGCCCCAGCCTCTTCTGGCTTTAAGCTGGTCCACCTTCTAACCAGAGCTGCTTAACACCTTCTTCCCAGTGGGACAGCTTGGCTGGAGCTCCGGGGCACAGCCCCTACAGAAACCAGTTTGGCTTTTGCTGAAAACAGCCACCTGCTCACTGGGCCCACAAAACAGGCTTTTCCACTTATTGTATGGTTCTTGTTTCCCTTTAATAAACCTGTAATTGTACATGCTCACGGATATTTGCTATGCTTCACGCTTTGACATCTCCTGCATGAACCTTATCCAGGTTAAGAGAGGTCACTAGTCAGTAATGATTTCCCAAGAGCCCAAACCCAGAATCTGTTTTTTGGTTTTTTTTTATTTGGAGTATCTTTTATTTAATTAACCACCAAATCAGGCAGACGGTGTTCCCTGCATAACCTACTGCTATAGGAAGTATTTCAGTGAATTTCCAACAGAGGAATTTCTCCCTCCCACAGCGAAGCCGCCCGCTGCGCATCGCGGGCAGTGCCCACAGCACCAGGCTCTGGGCTCCGGCTTCCTTTCCACCCTTTTTCCCTCTCTCTCTTTTTAATTATGAAAATCAAGGAACCCATAATTCCCATGACAGCTGTGACTACATTCAGACTAAACCATAAACTATGCAGCAAATGCTTGGTTTGTAGAAAATCATGTTCTATAACATATGTTTCTCATTATGGGGTAAATTTGCAAAAAATTAAGGCTCGTTTCTTCTGCAGGTGCAAAGCAAAGCCATGCATTTCCTGCTACCTGCTTTGCACCTGCAGCCCAGCCTTTGGAAGCACAAGGACTGAGACTTGCTTTTGCAATGCAACCAGAGGAGTAATTCCTGCCAGTGTCAGCCATGCCCTTTGCACACTTGCCCCATGGGCACGTCTGCCTGATGGGCGATTGGTGGTGCTTCTACCAGGATTAAAGCAGCCCGGTGATTTTTTGGTGACAGAGAAGATACTGCATGGGAACACTGAGGTGGGAACACTGGGGTTAGTGGGAAATGGAGGGTTCTGTTCTTCCCCAAGAGCCAAACTCCATCCTACCTGCATGAGCTGCCAGCATGGCTGTCTTTGCAAGAATGGGGACAGGAGCTGCCCCTAGCTCTCTCTATGAACCAAACCTTCCTTGTCCCAGCCTGAGGAGGAGGCAACACTTCACAGGTACTTTAGTGTGAGGTGTTTTACTCCAGAGCTCTTTCTAAAGTTACCAGGTCAAAGCCTGTGTTGGCTTTAGCACCCCCTTTGCTCCACTGCAAGGACCAGACCCCTCTGAAACACAGCACCTTCATTCTTGGACTTGTGGTTCATATATATTCATGTAGGATGTGCAGCCTTGCCTAGCTATCCTGCTCAGCACTGCTGCTGCCCCTTGCACAGACAGAAGACCCCAGTATACTGTACAGACCAGCATGGAGGTGCAGCAGTCCCAGCAGATACCTGCAGCCTCCCAGCCCCCTGCTCCATCCCTTTGCACCATGACTGCTTGTTTTACTGTCTCCAGATTTGACTGTCTGCAACTGAAACTGGTGTGGAAAGAGGGCCTTTGCCCTTGCAAAAACCTGCCAGAGTCTCCCTGAAGTCCCAGGACTGTACACAGGATTTGGATTGTTGCGGTAAGAACTGCATGTCAGCATGGTCCTGAAACCTCCAGCAGTCCCCTATGCTCAGAAACAAGGGCTGCAGCAGTGACTGACAAATCTGTATCAGCTGAAACAGGATTTCAGAAGGCAAATGTGGGACCAGAAGGAAGTCCATTTTTGTTTGATCAGTCAGAGATGGTGATGGCCCCATGGAACTGATTAAGCTGCTTTGTGCCCTCACCAAGCCAAGCCCAGGCCCTGAGCAGAGCAGCTCATCCCATCCCTCAATAGACTCAATCTATTTAAAACTTCCTTATTTAAGCTAAATAACTAGTATCTTTCAATATCTCGGACCCAGACCCCTCAGGAGCTGAGGCTGTACCCACAGCAAGCTCCAGTGCAGCTTCAAAGGGCTCTGCTTTTAAGTCCTTCTCCATCTCAGTCCCCAAGTAAAGAACACTTCCTCCCCCTCCTGGCTGCTCTGATTTCATCCTTCCATGGTATTAACCACATATTCCTTCTCTCCCATAATCAAATCTTTTAATTTCAATTCCCTCCCCGCATCCGTTGTCTCCACCTGTCTTTATCCATAATGCCTCACTTTGTAAAAAGTTTGAAAATTAGCAGTAGCATGTTGCAAATGAAAAAGGGAATTTCATGTTAATCAAAACGGGTGTTGGCAAACTCACCAGCAAGAAAAATGAAAGCAGAGTTTCTGTTTCATCCGGAACCATGAATCCCGCTTGAAGGAGATGCTGCGTGGAAAGTTATTTCATGGTTCAACCCAGCCAAGCACTCTGCAAGAGGTGCACCCATGTCCTTCCCCTCCCCTGCCTCAGTCTCTGGCCATCATCTTCCTTATGCCCTTCTCTCACACTGACATTGCTTATGCTGCAGCATGACAGGCAGGCAATCAGGCTGGGAACTGTTAGCCCTGCTGCAGCTCCTGGGAATCACTGGGGATGAGACTCCCATTTTCAAATCAGAACATCTTGCACACCTGAGTATCACGTATGTCCCTCTCTATGAAGGATGCTTTCATTTGTGTGGTGCTTTCCCTCAATGGCTTTTGACCACAGGGTTCCTTTTCAGTTTCAGGTGGAGCATTTTGCTGCAGATAATTTGTGTTGCACAAAAAATTTAGTCGTGGCAGTCCTTCTAAGATACTGGAAAGTAAGATGTTCCTCCGTGTCCTGCAACACCAGCAGAGTAAGTCTAACCTCAGTCTAGCCTGCAAGAGACTCTTGGGATAGTGTATTTGATCCTCACCTCATTTTTTTTTTCAGTTGAAATCTATGCAAATTGGGATTAGAAATAAAGAAAATAAAGTATTAGATGTACAGAAGTATGTTTTCCTACATGTATTATAATATTGCTTCCTTGGCTGTAAGAACAGATTTGCCATTAAGTATTAACTAGACAGGTATTAGCAATAGCCCATGTCACTGTTTTAAAGGAAATCAATATACAACATAAATGCAAAATCAAAAGGTTCTTCCCCTGATGGTATCATCTTACCAGCACTGAACAAATAAACCCTGCATCACCTTTTAATGCTCCCCGGCCCCTTAACTTTACTTGAATTGCGCACACGTTCCCAGACACGCATATCAGAGCTCAGTGTTGAGAGCAGGCGGCTCACCGTGAGGAGTGATTGGTGTTCTGTGTATGGATGGGCTCCAGCAGATGTGCTCCAGCCTTGGGCAGAGCCAGCCTGAGATCACACTGGAGCCTGATGGGCTCAATGGCAGTGGGCTTCGAGCACACAGAGGATCACAAATACTTTGGTCTGGTCAGCACAGCACAGCCCTGCACGGCACTGGGAACATTTTGTCAAGCGCATCTCTGAGGATAAGTGGCTTTCCCAGTCTTACAGGACAAATAGGAGCAGGCCATTTATTTCTGTACTTCTCAGATGGGTGATGGTGTAATCCCAATGGCCTAAACAGTACTTTATCTGCTCAGTGTTCTATAGGCAAATAAATGCAGGCACGGGAGAGCTGAGCTTCCCTTGGTGCCCCACAGGAGTGCATCCCTGCAGAGCATTGCCGAGGACAAACTTTGGCTTTCATGCCAGCCCAAACTAGGGACAGTAGGGCACATGGTCACACTGACCACTATCAACATTCACCATCAAGCTGAGTTAAAGCAGATCTGTGGGATAGATATGTAATTTGGTTTTAATGACTAAGCCACGGGGGTGTGCTACCTTCCCTGGTAACGGCTCCATATGTTTAATTATGCTCGCTGCTAGGAAATTACATTTTCTTTCAAGGCTGGATTTGTCTAACCTCAACTTCCAAGCATAACTTCAAGTGAAGAATGAAGATTATATTTTTAGGATGTGTGATCATTTGCTGGGAGAAAGCATACAGAACACATATCTAAAGAAGTTGCCTCATTAGATTAATTAACTTGTGCAGGCGAAGCCTTACACGCCAGCTCTGGAAGGAGCGAGGGCCTTGAGCTGAAATCACTTCCCAGGGAGAGGGAGTGTTCAATGCTGTAGGAGTATTTGGCTTCTCACAGGTATGCAAGGGCAAAGTCCGAAATGCTCCTGTTTGCAGTACAAACAAGTATACAGTTTTTCCCTTCAGTCCACCTGGAACACCTATAGAAAAAGTGTACCCTTAAGAAACAGTTTCTATTTCCATGGGAAATCACCCCTTGGCTAGCACACTGGGTGGACCCTGCAACGACTGGAGCTTCCCACAGCACACCCGGGTGGCTGGAGGAGCCAGGTCTGCCTGCCTGGCCTGGTGGCCCCCCAAGGAGCAGCACTGTCTGGAGAGAAGGAGCTGCCAGCATCTCCCATGCTATTGGCTACCAGGCTGGTGAACCACTTCCTTGCTTTGTCTCACCTTCCAGCGCCATGCAGCCCGCCCCCTTCCCATCCCCGAGTCTTATAATTCAATGTCAAGGGGGCTTATGTAATATTTAGGCGTGTATTACACTAAATTAATCTTAACATGAAAAATCTTTTGATTACATAGTATGCTTTTGTCATTGATTGATTAATTCATTTATTCATATAGTAATGCTATGTCCAACTTCTATTTATATTCAGTTGTAAAAGAAAGTTCCTATTCATGTCAGAGGAGATGAATTAAAATAGTTATCACTGGTATTTGCTAGCCTACTATTTTGTAAGGTCCCTTTACAATATGTACTTTCTTTCTCATACAAGCTGCCTGCCATGAAGCTGTCAAATTCTCATCCTCCCTATGGCAACCGAAGGCTCTGGACCAAAGCAAAGGAGCCAATCCTTTCCAGCATGGAGGGGCAGGATGCACAGGGAGCCACAAGCAGCCCCATGGCCCAGGGAGCATGGGGCTGATGCATCCCCAGGGAGACATCTGCTGCACACCCTTGCAGCAGAGGTGGAGACTGAAGGTAGTGTGACACAGGATGGCCCATGGGACCACACCACCAGCAGCCCCACATCTCCTTTCTATGCAGGCCGCTGTCAGTACTACAATATTCATTCCTAGGAAGCAATATTGCAGGGTTGAGTGATGAAAAAGGCTTGGTTGCCATGGTATGAGGCTGCCCTGATGCAGAAGAGATTTCTCTTAATTTAAAAATAATGCTTAATTAATTGTAATCCTTTTATGGGCTCAATCATGCCATTAAGGCAGAGCATCCCAGGGCGCCATGAAGCAATAACAACTGTGATGTGTGTATTCCCTTAGCTCCACGGCCCCCGTCCCAGGTCCCCTTGCCATCCTTCCCAGTCACAGAGAATGCAGAGGGAACAACAGGCTCTGGGGAGGCATCTCCCAGCCTCCATCACAGCAAAGCAGGGGCAGCCCAGCCCCAGATGGAGTCCCTTGCCCCTGTGTCTGCACAGGGCTGAGGATCAGCAGATCTAGCAGTGCTCACCTTGTTAACAATGAAGCAGGCTAAAATTATCATCAATACGTTATTTTAATTTCATACACAATAATGAAGCAGTTGTTTACACACGAAATATACCTTCTGCTATTCATATGTGCTTTTCTAAATTAAAGGGAATATAAAACCCGTGAAAAATAAACTTGGAAACATTCCCCTTTTGGGTAGAACAAAATTTCAAGCTAAGCAATATTACCAAGGAAAGGAGAACCCAAGAAAGAGTTTCTCACATCTGGTCACCACTCGCAATGACAGCAGCACAACCAAGGGTTCCAGGGATTCACAGCAGCCTCCTGGGCACTGGAGCATCCTGGAAAGCTGTCCCCAACTCTGCAGAGATGCTGGGAAAAGAGTGGAGGGGATGCAGGGCTGGGCTGGAATCCTTACCTCAGAGGGCTGGACGGTTTATGAAATTCAGAATCCTTTGGCAAGCATCAGGGAGCTCAGAGGTGAATTTAGCATCTCTAAAAGTAAACATTTTCTTTCTTTCATCAGGCTAAGATACCTGGACTGGTAGCTAAAGCCATGCCATTCATACTGCAAATACATGAGTTTCTTACATAGAGATAATTAACAGCAACATCCCTGGCAGTAGGAATAAGCCTCCATTGGGAAAGGCCAGGTGTTTCTCCAAGGCAATCCTGTCCCTGCAACAGAAGCTACAGTCTGCTGCAAGACAAAAGCTCAGCTGTGAATCCTCATAGAAAGGTGCTATGGTGGGGTGATGGTGGCCCTCTGTGCCCCACCAGCTGTGGGTCCCTGGAGCAGATGGCTCATGTCCAGGTACCCAGCGTTGTTGCACAGGCGTGGATGGAGCTGTCTTGTGCATGGCCAGTGGCTGAAAGATGCCTTCCTCTCTGCTGAAAACTAGACTACAAGGACACAAGACAAGAACACAGAAAGCAAAATGCCTGTTTGACAGCTGCTGGGATGTGTGCTTAGTGCAGGGCACCAGGTGATTGGCACCTGGTATTTAGCACCTGCAATTAGAGCCTCCCAGATAATGATGGCCCAAGAGAAGGGCAGACTTTTGTGACTCCATGACTGGTCCCTGTACTCTCCTGTGCTGCTCTCTGTCCAGCCTCAGGTGCTCCAGGGCCCAGTGCCCAGAAATACACAATGACTAGCACTTGGAGGCACTGGTGAGTATAGGCAGCACACTGTGTGTGTGGAGTTCGATTTTAACAGCACTGCACCCTGTTCCTCTCTCCCCATATTTGTACCTCTCACACAGACACATAAAAAAAGATGGGTGCCTGTGTGTGGAAGAGAACTTGGAAGGGCTTCCCATGCTTGGGCTGTTGCTTCATGACCTGCAGTGGCCACCCAGCACCTGAACACACAGAGCTTGGACCCAGGTGTTGGGGAGCTGCAAACGAGGTGATACATGAGCTCCTGGGATGCAGCGTTGTTCTGGGGTGTCTGCTCTGGGCATCCTGCTCTTCAGCTCTCCTGTTACTGGAGCCTTTTGGATGCAGTGCAGAAGACAAGCAGCAATTAGCACACTTACTAGCCTAATCTTGAACCAACTGACAGATGAGAGCTGTTGCAACTTTCCAGTAGGTTTCTGTGCCAGGAAATCAAATCAGGTAATGAGGGCTGGGCTGCCAGCTTCTCTTACTGTTCTCCCAGGAAGGCGAGCTTGGGTTTGAAGCAGCTCTGCAGCCATTAGTACGAGTTGTATGCTGCTGACCCTGTTCAAAGTAGATGAGGACAGCTGTCATACTTACGTAGATGCCAGAACTTCTACTGGCAATCTGATTGCAGGTTCCCAGCTGTAAGAGGTATAGTTTGAGAAGCATTCAGTATGGATTTGATTTGGACTGAATGGCTTATCTTGGAGTAGAGTTGTCATTCCACTTGGCCTTTTGACAAAGATATTCACCATAATTCTTTTTCCCATATTTCTAGTTGTTTCAGTCCAGGATCAGAACCATCTTGGGTGTAGCTTCATGGAATAACTTAATAAAATCATGTGATTACTGATATGGGAGGAGACCTGAGGTTTCTATATCAGTCACTCTGTTCAGAGCAGGATCAGCTATGTCAAGTTGCCTCAGGACCTTGTCCAACTGAGTTTTGACTATCTCCCTTCCTTAAAGCCTCCTATTTAAGCCTGTGCTAAAGTGCAGTATGGGTGAAAGAGATGACTTAAGGAGCAGAAGATGGGAACAGTCTGGAATAACAAAATGCTTATGTGGTAAATGGGCTGAATTAGGTGGTTATTTGCAGTTTCGCAGGCATCAGAGACACGATGAAAGTTATGTAAAGGTTTAAGGATGTATGCTTCTGATGGCATTACAGGCAGGCTTTTCATCTTGAGTGTGTTGCAGAGCTTTTCTTATGTCTAAGAGCTGTTGTACCCACAACCTTTGAGCTTTTCTATTTCTACCGATAGCCTAAGGTGCCGTATATCCTCGCAGTGATGTTACATAGATGCTCATCTGCAGTGTCATTGTACTAGATCTGGCTGGTTGGCTGGTGTTTTACCAAACAGTTCTTAAAAATTAGGAAAAGGGGATGAGGCGAAAACAAAATCCACGAAACTCTATCTGTGCTTGTGGTCAAATGGGAACTAGTGGAAGGGCTCAAGGCTGAGCGAATTGGTTTCTGAACCAGGGAGATAATCCTGGCTCTTCTGAAGTGCTTGTCAAAAATACATCACCTCTGAACTGCTGCTGTGATAAATGGTATCTCAACAAATCAGTATGTCACAGAGATGCTGTTCCAGTTAGTGGTGTTCAGTCTTTTCTAGTATGATCACTAGCAATCATTTGATGATCTTGTCCTGTGGAGTTCTTTTGTCCTGGTTTAATCTGAGCTGTCTTAACTGTAAAGCTGATCTCAGACTTACTTTGTAACTGTCTCAGTAACCTAGGACTGATCTGGCTAATGGATCTTTTGTTTCACACTGACACTACTGCAGTAAGAAGGGATGTTGAAATTTGGATTATCTACCTTATCAAAGGAAAAGGGAGTTGGCTAGAGGATTGTAAAGATTGCAAAAGAGTGGAATTGCAAAGGGTATGGAAGGAAATGCTCTTTGCTCCTAAGGGTTGAAAGGAGTTTCTGTAGAAGTACTAAGACCAAGATACTAGTTAAAGCTGTTGTTTTGATGGTTCTGGGATATGTGTTACTAATCGTAGGCACTAGCAGGCTTTCATTCTCCTGAATGTTAAACCTAATGGGACTTTAAAAATTATTATTATTTTTGCTAATCTTGTATCCAGCTAAAGCCTCCTTAATAAACTGTACAGGGACCTTTGTTTAAAAAATAATGAATAAATAAAAACAAGTAAAAAGAAAGAGCAGGAGGAGAAAACAATGGCTGGTCTTGAGAGTGGGCCTAAATTGAAAACGTCTGCAGTTTTTCCCAGGGAGAGTAAGTGATCGAAAATATTGAATTGTAATTATGATGCTCTCTGGAGACCTCCAGTGAGGACCTGTTTTGCAGGGTAAGATCTGCCAGACTTTTTTCTCCCCTACTTTCCCTCTGATTTTCTCACTTGCTTATGAACACTTGGGAGCTGGGGAGACAGAAAAACAAATTCCATTAGTTCCTATCTGGTTGAACTTCCTGGAACCCCCACTATTTTTTTTGCTTCTCAGAATTTCCTTCCTCCATCCAGCTGTGTTTCCTGATGAAGCCTTATCACTGGAGAAAATGCTCCTGAGTGAGACTGAGGATTTGGGAATGAGTTACAGACAGTCCCAACTTGGTTGCTGAACAACATGAATCTGGCACTGATTTCACTTTGGGGGCTGGGAGAGTAGTTCTGATTTGCTTGTGCATTTGTAATAACTCTGTTTCAGATGCGTAGAAAACTGAATATTTTGCATCCATCTCATTTCCATGTCTCAGGCCATGTGATGAGTAATCTTGCTTCCTCCAAACTTTTGTAACTTGGATGTAAACCTGCGTATGTTCCCTTAAACCACCTAATCCAAGTAGCCCAGAAGTCTCAAGTTTGTGGTGATTTCTTCCATGTTAGTCATTAGAAATGTAATTATCCACCCTGTTGCTTGTTCACGTACTTTTTTTTCTTAATCAGGAAATTGTCTTCTGACACATTTTGCAGAACTTCCTCAACTGACTTATATTTCCCAGCACTTATCAGAAAAGCATGTTGGCTAATCTTACGGGACATAACTGAAAATCCATTAAAGTCTGGCTCTGCCATGGGCTTACTGAAGCTTTGGGTAAACTGAAATAATTCCCTACACCTCAACTCTGCAAAATACCAGTCATGATACTGATGTTTACGGGATTTCACCATTGTGACTTTTCAGCAAGTTGCAAGTTAGTCTGTTGTGGTTTACCTGTGATAAAAGTCTGTTGCATATGAATTAATTTGCTGTTCCTTTTTTCCAGCAATGTCAGGAAACAAAAAGCCGTGGAAAGGAAAAACTAGTTAAAAATTAACTTAGGTTTTTTTCACTGTTCTGCTTTGGAGACCACAGCTAGCATTGAGGTATTTGGGACTGAGAAGAACAGAAAAAGGACATCAAAAACCTGGAGAAAGTCCAAAAAGATTTAGTGTAAAATGGGTGACAGGGTTAGAGGGCATGTCCTAGAAGGAGAGAGTGGAGGAACTGGATACATTCATCTCAGAAAAAAAGGCAGAAAAAGATGACCTCTCTGCCTATAAATATCTGGGGGTCAGGGAGGGAGGAACAGAGGAAGGGAAGGGATAGTAATCAGAGTAGGCAAAAGCCAAGAATGGTACTGGGGGTGAGAACTTCAATTAGAAAAAGGAAGACACAAGCTTACTCTTCAACAGGCTTCCTTGCAGTGATGTCAGCAGGGCAGTAGAAGTCTCCTAAGGGAAATCCCAGCTCCTTAGTAAGTGATGCCAAGAAAAAAAGTTGAATTTAACACTTTTAGGCCCGCTGGAATGGGCACAGATGAATTGGTTTAGGTAAAACATCTCCTAACAAGTAATTCTGTGACTAGCTCCAGCTCCGAAGCTTGGTTTCCTGTGGTTGTGTTGTGCTTGGATTCTGTGCGACTAAAGGAGATGAGCTCATGCTGAAATCCCTGTCCATGTGCACTCTGATCTGTTGGCCTTCTCTGTCCAGCTGCCTGTTTGCATGAAATATGTGAGAGTCTTGATATCTTTGAAATACCTTGAGCTTCTTCTAGGTTGGACTTAAAAGTTGCTGGAGTGAAAAAAAATAGTGATCAAGAAAGAAATACGGTACTTGTGTATATACTTTGCTTGGATAATGCGAGATACTTTCTTT
>JAVHNF010063141.1:15295-27404 GCA_034783455.1 Micropsitta finschii
AGACACTTACTAGGGAGATGGTTCAAGACCATGAAATAATTTCTCCTAAAAAATAAGGACCATCATAAACTCCACTGTCTTCCATAACTACAAGGAACCTTTTTCATTAGCCTTGAACACACTTTAACAGTGTTTCCACTGGGAAAGCAGGAAGGGAAGGCAGTAACAAAAATCTTTCAAAATATTAAACTTGCACTTCTCAGGAAATGAGGGTAAGACAGGAAAACATTGCAGTACATATGGCAACCACAGATCGCACTGCTAATGGACCTTTAAAGAAACTCAGATCTTTTGGTGATAGAACTTGCCCCAAAACAACCAGTACATGAGGCAAAGCCAAAAGCATCAATTTTTGGTTTCCAAATTTACAACTGTGTGTGTTTTATGATTCTTAAATATTGACATGCTGCCCATGGGGATTCAGAAGGAATTAAACATACGGCTGAGCCCCTGCAATGGGAGCAGCTTGGATCTACTACATTTCTCAGAAGCAGGGCACTTACTACACATAAGCTGAGTAGTGATATCTACCCTCTGTGAAGCAGGAGCTCTTGACTTCCACTAAGTCTAAAACTACGCTCTAACAGAGCACAACAGGAATATTTAAAGCGAGTTTACTGCTTCATGCATGTGTGTTTATGTGAAAAACAGTAGAATGTGCCCTTTCAGTCATCTGTACTTCTACTGGCAGAATCAGGCTGACAAGAGCAATATGTTGAAGTGTAATAGTGTCAAAAAGTACGCATGTTTCTTCATGTGACACCAAAATTGTGATTTAATCTGTCTGCTGATGTTTGTTATTAGACAGCCCGTATCAGCTACAGTGTGAAATCAGAATACTCTTCTTTCACTACATGTATGTGACCTAGAAAGCAAATGGTGCTGTTGCTAATGCTTTTTTTTTGTTTTCAAACAAAACAGTACAGTCATTATCCTTTATTTGTAAACCTACGCAAGCTAGCAGAAGAAACTTAAGATAAACCAAACAGTAAATAAAGGTAAGTATAACTTGAAACCAAATTAACACTGGTAGTTAGACTCTTAATTCACTGAGGCACATGTTTAAAGATGCAGAGTATAGCTCCTGAGTAACAAAAATGAAATGCCTAGTCCTTCCTGTATCACTCTGATTCTGAGAAGATGAAGACTTAAATTCAGTAAGATATTTAACTTGGTGGTTCTCATCTAGGTTTCCATCCCAGTGAAATGAAAAGTTAGGAACTAAATAACAAGTAGTCTAACTGTATTTGAACCTCAGGCACAGTCAGCAAAAGCAGTTGCATTTTAGCTGATCATCAGGATCTCCTTGATTAATCATAAATGACAATGCAGGTGCTCCTGGTCTCCTTCAGTACAAAGTCAAATGTATTAGGTTCAGCTGCTGCTGAAATTAACTTCTGACGACACTCTTGACATGCATGCTTTATTTTACACACAGAGTATGTTCCACTTAACTGAATCAGCACTTCTGAGACAGGAAATGGCCTGAGAAACAAAACTGCCCTCAAGTTTATCATGTTTGTTTTTTTTTTTCTTTCAGTGCATCTCTTGAAGCCTTTCTTAAACACTTTCTTAAAACTTTGTTAAAGCATTATGACTCGTTAAATTAAGGATAATTACACTGACATATATACATGACCATAGTTACTTTCCAATGGGAAAGAGAACATAAAGGGGAAACAGTCCCACTGTGAATATAAAGAACACTGCATTCTGTTATTAACTGATATATCAGAAGAACGTAATTACCACACCAGGTGACACTATACAGGAAGACTGCAATCCTGAGTCTCCTTCACACAACCCATGTCTGAGCAATGCCACTATAAAGCTTCTTTTGTTTGTGATCATAATTGCGTTCTTATTAGGATTTACATTGGTTTAAGAGAAAATACACATATACTGGTTTAAGAAGAAAAAACCCACCCCCCGAACGGATCCAACCACTTCAAAGCATGGGCCCCAACCCCAAACTACTATTGTCTCCTTAAAAATGTAAAACACATCGCAAAGTTTCACAGACTTGAAGTAATTCAACCATCAATCAACTCGCCAGAATTTAAGTATTTTCATGTCTGCAACAAGTATGGCTTATTTCACTTTGGTTATTCCAACTTTGTTAGCGCTCTCTGCCAGCACTGATGTTGTCTTAACACATACTTTTTCCTAATAGAGAAATATGTCAAGCAACAAAAATTGTCTGCTTCATGGAGAAAATACAACCATATACTCAGAAATGCAGTTTGTGGTTAAACCTGCAGTATGATTTGATGTCCACACCCTGAGTTCTTAGTTGTGTTCCTAGCAATAGGAGGCCACTTGTCTATTCACAGAAAGGCTGCAAGATTAACAGTGCAGCTTATTTTTCTGTTTCTGTATTTATCCCAACACATCCCCTTGCCATTAAATCAGTTGACTGCTGCTGCCTGTTAAGGTGGTATGTCACTCCTAACCTCTAAAGCCTTGTAAAAAAATCATAAAAATCATAAAAATCATAAAATCCCAGATTGGTTTGGGTTTGAAGGCACCTTAAAGCTCATCCAGTTCCAACCCCTTCCACCAGACCAGGTTGCTCCAAGCCCCGTCCAACCTGGCCCTGAACACTGCCAGGGCGGCCACAGCAAACTTTCGCTTATAAGAGCAAATGAATTAGTAAAACATCATCTAGCGTATTTCAGAGTGGTTCTACTATGGCTTTTTAGAATGAAAAGTTATTTCACCAGAGATGTATATTAGTTCAAAATATTCTCATTGGATTCATACTAAGCTGAGAAAAGCTTTTATGCAATTAAAAATTATTTTTCATTAACATAGAGCTGAAATTTACATTTACATGAAGATATAATTTCATGCTCTAATTTCCCATTAAGAAAGACGTAGAATTGGTTCAGTATGTTTATTTAACATTTTCATTTAAATTCAGATTCTGATTTTTCTATTTCTTAATGAAAAGAAAAATCAAATATTTCTGATGTGTCACTGCCACGTAGGCCTTGAATTCAAACAAGCTTTGCATTATATTTCCATAAATTAAAAATAAGTTAGTCAAGGGCCTAGACCTGCAAATGTCATCAGATTTTGAAGGATTAAATCCCTATCTTGGTGGGCTGTTTGAACTCTAATTCTAATGGAAACTTCAAAATTTAAAAGTGTGCTCAGTGCATTCATTTTCACTGAAGCATATAAGGTATGTAATTAACAGGGAGATAACTGTGAAAGGCAGGATCCAAGGTTTTGTCACTGGCTCAATCTGTCATTTTTAAACTAAAAGCTAAGGTTACATATGCTGACTATTACTGTAGCTTTGGGTTATGCGAAGGCCAGCTGAGCATCAATAACTATGTGCAATTTAACCTGCCTTCACAAAGGCAATGTATAGTTTGGGGTGGCTGACAATTAACCACTTGCAGTTTTCCCTCCCAGGCATGCATAACAATGTCTTTTTTGCTAATTGTTCAGCATTTCAGCTGCCAGAGTACACATCAGAGCATTTTAATGCAAGCAAACATAAGTTTTACTTTACCTTAAATGCAAGCATGCAAAGGACAGCAATTTTCTTCCGAGCCAGTTCAATGTGCTGCCAGAGTGGAGAACGCAATCATAATCCCCTTCTGATACTGAGAAAATTGCACTGTGTAAATTCAGTCAGCTCTGATGCTGTTCTACTTGTCCTACCTCTTCTTGATGTCAAGCTTTTGTTTATCCCCCCCAGCAGTTTGATCTTGGTCTAGGGCAAAGGAAAGAGGCAGTTTTCATATTCACAATGGATTCACTAGAACTTAACTATCTATTGTATGGTCTACAAAAGAGGCAAGGCTGAGTAACAAGAAAACACTGTCACAAATAGCGCTGTAGGGACCAGCACCTGATATTTTTGAGATGTGTAGTAGCCCGTACTTGCAGACCTGTGATACCACCACTAACATCGCTGTTTAACTGTTGAGTATTAGAAGTTTACTTCCACTTCTTTCCAAACTCTGCTCTGAAGTATTTCTCATCCCCACCCTAACTGAACTCTTTTCTCCCATTCTGATCATTCCACCATACTCTTTCCCTTGCTTTTCTTTCCATCAAAAAGAACCACTTAGTAGGATTAAAGTATAACTTCTCAGCATTTACATCTCCCTTCCAGGCTGGCTTAAAAGCAAGAAGGTCCTTCTTGATGTTATTGAGTTGTAGGAGGATTTCTTCTTTTCTTTTTAATGGAGAACTGAAATAACATAGTATTTATCATCACTGCACTGTTCCTTCAGCTTATGCTGACCTGTTCTACTGTTTTTGACAATTTGCCATAGCTCATGGATATGCAGCCTAAAAGAGGGGCAGGTGATGAATACTTTTTTGCAGCAGTGACATGAAATGCACTGTTGGTTTATGCAGAATTTCTTCTTGTTCAGTTTTATGAATTAAATAAAATTTGTTTACCTTACTTACAGAGTTTGAGATGCCACTAAATGAAACTTCATTTTCAGGATTCTAAAGATAGATGTTGGATTGTTTAAGCCTTTATTTAACTTGAATCTGAATTTTCTTTTTGCCTTTCAGAAAACTCAGCATATAATGTTCATAATAATTTGTCCATTGAAAACAGCAGTCTAGGTCAATCTCATAATATTACATTAAAGCATAATGTCAAACAGCTGAGCTTCCTTGGAGAAGGCTTTGTTATCTTTGAAAGAGGCACATAACATTGAATTTATAAAACTATAAAGAATCAAGTTGGACATACTCAATGCAAAAAAGTAAAAATATAAAGTGGATGTCCAACAGACAAATCCTTTAGGACAACCAAATTGGGATGCTTTTCTATGTTAAACATACTTTTATTATGAGTAAACCAGAGCAATTTGCTTTCATCGTTACTAGAGCACAGCTGCTACAGCTTCTTCAGTTGGAAAACTGCAACTACTCTCAATTACCTTTTTGTCTGTCTGCATGACATTTTTCTATTTCATCAAGATTTGGACACATGTCACTTAATATCAATTGCAGAAATATTTTTTTTCAAGATGCACTGCAGACATTTTTATGTACACCACTTCCAACCTTTCTATTACTCTACCTTTTACACAGGTTTAAATTTAAATATGTTTATGTATTTTATTAACAGTTCAATGGGACTTGCTTGTGAAACAGAAAAGATTGAGAGCAAAGACTTCTCAGTTGTATTACTGCCAATGAATGCAGCTAGGAATATTAATACTGTTGGATTTGTTCAGGAGAAAACTACATAAGCACTGAAAAGATTACTGAATGGCAAATTAAGGTGCCACAGGAAATTTTGGACATGTACTCCAGAGGTGTACGCTGCACCTGTGCAAACAGTATGTAGCCATTACACAGCAATGTTTTACTTCCAAGAAATTACAAATTTCAATTTACAGTGAATTATTATAATTAACTTATAAATCCTTCAAAAACAGGCATTCATTATAGACTACTCATAACATAATAATGCCTAGAATGTCACATCATGATCAGTTTCCCTGTGCATGTTACCAAAAATCAATGACAGCAAGCAAAACAGCCTCTGCCACAAACAGCTCCCTCTTTTAATAAGAATGATGAGAGTGCTGGCAGCTCCTGAGCTACATCACAAGTCCTCTGCTCTAGGAAACACAAAACTACACTAGAAACTTGCCCCAGATACATTTTAAGCAAGTTTTTTCATATCTTGATATTAGTCAGAAAGTACAGAAAACCCTAGTGCCCAATTTGTATCCCATGAGTCGTTTATGACAACCAAAGGTAGCTTTTGAAAATAAGGAAGAGAAAAAGTGCTTACAGAATCAGCACACGTCATACTCTCTTGAAAATGAAGTGCATTACAGCAGACATAAAAGAGCCTGCTGTAGTAAGACAAGCTGTAATGAGTTCAGTGTGTTAGTATGCAAGTTATGAAAGATTTCTTCTTTAATACAACATTTTTCATTATCATTAGTCCTTGAGGTACATGCCAGCCTTTTGCTGGTGAATGTAAATGATGGAAAGCCTTCAGGAAAGAAGGAATCACAACTTTTTTTTTCCTATTTTGAATTCTTGCACTACACAGTTTTGCAAGGGGAGAAGTCATTTGTATAACACTGATATCAAAGGCAGAGCTATGCAGTTTCCCCATGACAACACAAACTGCAATCCCTATGAATTATCGGCTGAAAATTATAAACATGCAAAATCAAATTAATTTTCACAATAGCTACAGTATCTTCATAAATAAAAATTTTTAACAGAAGATACAATGTAATTTAAGATTTTGATTTAAAGGATGATGTAATGAAAATTACTCTTTGCAGACCTTACAAATGAAAGATCAGAAAAATAGGTCTCTATTTTTCTCAAAACCAGACATTTCAATTAATATTTTCAATTCAAAGTAATATCAGCAATAGAAAAGAAGCAATGTGACCTAATTACTTTCTACATCCCCAGTGGCTCTATGTTGTTTGTCAAGACTGCCCTGGCAGCTTTTGAAAAAGCAACTCATAAGGGTAAAACTAAAACCTCAGAAACTCCACCATGTCCTAACATGGACCTAGTAGTGGTCAAGCATCCAGCTCCATTTGCCATTACGTATCTGGCATGGAAAGATGGTTTTGTGCCAAACAAACCCTTTCTTTAAGCAACTCATTAAGTTACCCTTGAACTTCCTAACTCAGGATTTTATTTGTGTATTGGGTGGATATTACATTTAGCAAACATATTTTGCTTCCAGAAGCTGCGATTTATGTTGGAATAAAAAACAAACAACTTCGCAAGAAAATAGTAGTATCACAGAAATATAGGGAGAAAAATTGTCCTGCCTTTTTGTACAATTATTCTTAAGGAGAAAACTAACATCTTATGAGTAAATTTTTCTTTTTTTAATAATTATTTGCATGTTACTGTAAGAGTCAAAATTGAAAAGGTTGAAAACATCTGTTTTCCTTTTTTCTTTTATTTTGAGAGAAGGCCAAGAATGAACCAGCAACTTGATAAAAATTTCACCACAATTTAGAGAATTAAAAACAACAACCCAAACCAACAAATACTGCTAATCTTTAATCTATAGTATGCTTCAAGAAAACATAATTTAGGAAGTTACATTAGAATTAGCTGGAATCTGTTCTGAGTCAAAACAAATTCTGACTGCTCCATATCATTGTAAGCAAGATAAACTACTAACAATGGATCCTCATGACAAAGTCTACTAAAATTCCCCTAGAGAACTGGAATCTATGAAATTGAATCTACCCTAGGAATATGTTCTTATGATATTTATGACTGCCTCACTAATTCATATCTATCCATAGTAACATTAGTAAAATTTTTATTAATAAATCTGCAGATCTTGCATCTGTTGCATATTCAAAGGGTTACCAAAAGCAGTCAAATCAGCAAAGATTTTTGTTAACTTGGTTCTGTAAGCATAAACAGTCCCATTAAAGATAACAGCCTTTGTTGAAACTAATCCTGTACTACATTGGATCTATGACTTAATTTTCTGTAATGTGAAATATACTCCCCCAACTTAACCACTTCCAAGAAAATAAGATATGACGTAACCCTTTTTGCCTGTGTTTCTTCCTCAATGTTTTCTCCTTCTTAATTAGCTATTCCTTGTTTCCTAATACAAAAATAAAAGCAAAGATACAAACAACAAAACAGCCACTTCATTCCTTTCTATTTTTATGTTCAAACTTTACATATTCCCTTGTCAGAATGATTTTTATCTAGCCCCACAGTGCTAAAACCTGGGGTGCTACCACGGAAAGTCAAGAAGAAATCATTAATATGTTCCTGGTTTATTTTTGTGGAATTTAAAACATCAACTGGTATTTTCCCTGAGATGCTAAAATCAGGATGTTTGAACAGACCCTAATTCTTTCTGTCAATACTCCTAGAAGACTGAAAGTTACTAAATTTCCCCAGAGCAGAAATCCCTGAGCTGCACCAGTTGTTTGATGGCTGAAAGCATCAAAGTAGCAGTTTTGAATGGCTCTTTTCATAAGCTTCTTTCACACACCACCTTTTAGCCACTCTAAAGGATGGACCCTAGGCTACAGGGATGTTTGGTCTCAGACAAATTGAAGGTTCTTGCATTGTACAGATGTTATACAGCACCTCATCACTTTGATGTAATAGCTCTCGTTTCCAAAAGGCCAGTAGCAGTCCTACCTGCTGGCCTGATGCTATATCCAGGAAATAACCTACTTGTTATTAAATTGTGGAGTACTTTGTATAGTGGATTCCCACTGACACCAATCTTCAGTTTATTAACGTGTCTGCCAACAGCACCACAGATCAGCCCATAACAAACCAGTGGGGGAGCAAATCAGAGGTCAGAGTTCAAATGCAAGAGGTACTTTGCATTTCCTCTGTCACTGGCAGGCTAGCAATAACGACATGTTGATCACAATGACGTGCTTTTCTATGCAACTGTAAGGCTGATTGACTTATCATTCTCAAACAACAAAAGAGGAAACTCCTTGACAACCAGTGGTCTAGGTGTGCTGATACACTTTTACCACCTTTTGATATTGCTGTTCTAATCAGATGATCTGATTACAGATGAAAGATATCACAACACTTTAATAGATGTAGACATACATACACACAAACACTGTATTTACATTTCTGCAATGTTGTATTTTTATGCTTTTTAGAAAAAGGGATTTTTTTTTTTTACCTCGAACTCCTCAAACAGAAGCTTACTAATTATCTTTCTTCTCCAATCTATCCACATTTAATCGTGTATAATTTATAGGAAGTTTTAAAATACCTTCAGTTGTGTAATAAAACTTTACTTACCAGGCTACAGACAGAAGATTTTTTTATTGAAATGAATACAGACAAGTTTCACTTGCCAGATTTTAACTACTCCTTAAGTATCAACAGCACCCTAAGAGAACCTATCATAAGTATATTCCAGTTCCAAGACAGAAACCAGATGGAGAGAGAAATCTCTACCTTTCATCAGCTGACCTTACCTACACTGAGTCATAGCTCATTATCAGCTGCTTAGAACACTGTGATAGTACACTGGCAAAGAATGAATGGCTAGCATGAAGTTGCTCTCACGGACAATGTCAAAACGGATGTAAAAGGGAGAACAGCTTGTTTAGGCTAATGCTCCTACCTAAAAGCCCCTTTATGCAGAGGAACAGCTAGGCACAGTAGAAGCTGCTGGCCTCTGCAGTAGCCCCAAGAGTTGAGCCTCTCATAAACACTAAATGGGGAGCTAGTTTCTTTACCAGAGGTATAAATGAAGCTTTTTTTGGGGACAGCTAGCTATGAAGTCTGGCCGAGTATTTCTGAGCATAAATACTGTCACCTACTTGTTCCTTAGAATGACATACATAAGAAAATGTTCTGCATGTACTTGACCAATCATCATGAATGCATCAAATTACGTATCCAATTAATCTTACCACTTCCTCCTCCTAGAGAAGCCTTCAAGAGCTCACATACGAGATAACTGCTTAGGCTAAGAGAGAAGGATGAGTGAACACCAGTTGGAAACTGTGAAAGCAAACTAAAAACTACTAAGAGTGAATGTAATTAGTGAAGTACATTTTAGAAAACTTGGCATCAAGTGGATGCTCATGAGTACACCCCAGACACTGAAAGGACATGGAAAAAGAGCCAAACATCAGAAGAGTGTGGTAGAAGGAGATGCTAAAAAGACAGCTCTACTAAAGTCAGTCATGCTGTGAACTATCTGATCACTTCTAACACATGCAGTAGTTTTACTTCAAATAACTGGAATTCTCCACAATGCACTTGAAACCCAACATTACACAGACAAAAGGGTAACAACAAGTAAGTAAAGGCAGCTATTTCGGCATGAGTTCCAACTGTCTACCTAAGTTAAGGTTAACACCAAAACTCCGCCTTCAGATTTTACAAAGCTACAGTGTTTGAGTCCTTGCTGCTTCTTCAGATTGTAGAAACTATTACCTTGTCTAAATCTACATGGAAGGAACAGTAGAGAAAATAATATACACTTAAGATATAGTATTTCTTTTGTAACTGTTACTAGTGCACAATAGAACAGCAGACCCTGACTCTCTTTCAAATGCACACAAAAGTCCATTTCAAGTCACCATGAGCACTAAGAGGATGAAGGTACTGAGAGAACCCTGTCTGCCTGACATAGGTGTAGGCCTTATTATCAAACCTTCTGTATCATTATAGCCAGAAACAAGCCACATAGCAAGACTACTGTTATCCTTTTATCAATTTTGTTTCTTTCTGCTTTCCTGTCTCTCAACAGTTCGTGCAATTTCCATACTTGTTATTGGTATGCAAATTCACCTGCTTCCAAAATAGCTCTCCTGAAAGACTATTATTATGTTTGAAATGCAAGGTATGTACACCCACTTGTCAACTGCATGAGCTAGCTGTGGCAATTACGAATTCCTCTGAAGGGCAACAAACATTTGCCATAAATGGAGGCTGACTTAATACAGGCATTTGTAAAATACAGATTGTGGTAAGCCCACCAGAAAAATTCATTCAACTGACACAGACCACAAGCTTGCCATCCCCATTTTCAGAGATGCTGCAAGACCCTTCAAATACTAACTCTGCTGGCAAGCACTATTTGCCATACTTTCTTCATGAGGATCCCACATGTTCTATTTTTAAAAGCCCATTATCCTTCACATCCCATCACATGACCAAAATGAGAATTAGGACCCACAGTCAGGAAACAAGAAAGTGCCAGCACACCCACTCGTAAGATTTCCAATCATCTGACAGCCTTATGTATGCTCCAGATAAGCAGAAAGAAGGTTAAAGCTTAAAAACTCTTGTCATGTGTGCATCCTGCTACATGAAGAGAAGGAGGAACCAGGGTGCTTCAAGACTACAGAGCTCACAATCCAAATGTGTGAACCACAACACTAGTTTTTAGATAGACACAGTGCAGGGGCAGATGGTGTCATAAATAGTGAATGGTGAATGAAAGAAGCCTTAACTAAAATAACAATTCAGCCTCCAATAGTACCAAAAAAGTCTGTCCAGGTTAGCTACTGAACTGTGGCCGAGTGCCTTCAGTTTCCAGCCTCAGTTTCTGTGAGGACTTCAGAATGGTCAACGCCATGCAAGATGAAAAACCTTATTAACACACTCTGGGTGAAGAACCCCGTGGGTGCAAGGAGATACAGAGAAAAGAAATATACTGAACTGATAATAGTAGATGTGCTATTACAAGAAGAAATCATATCTGATTTGCAATACATCCTACTGTAAACTGCAGCCGCCACCTCCACTGTCAGTGCAGTAAAGGAATTCAGCTCTCAGCACATGACTGTCATACTGTGAACCATCATTGTCTCCTCTTTGGCTCTTCTAGGCTATACTAGCTAATAGCTGGCAACAGACTGGAAATACTTATAAATACCTTTTCCTTGAAACACTTGTAAAAAAGGTTACCATCTTCACTATATTAAAAAAAAAAAACAACAAAAAAAAAAACACCAAAACAAAAAACAACCAAACAACAAAATGAAACAAAACCCAAAACAAAGAACACACAAAAAGAACCCTCAAAGAAATTCCTCCCAACTCTAGCAGTGGTATGGTATAGTATTAACCAAACCCTACAGCAAAAACAGGCAATAGCCCTGAATCCTATTACTTTTTCTTCTGTTTCTAAGCTTATGCACAGGTAGTGGATAACCAAATACTTGCTGAGGTAAACAGCACTTGCTTTTGAGATTAGAAGTAACACAGTCACCTAACCTGACAGGCACAAACTCCCAAACTGCTGTAACAGTCTTTACAATTTTCATCTGCACTTCTGGATGTGAACTGCAACAATCAAATGCTGATGCCCTGAATAGAACTGGACAAAAATAAAGATCATGAAAAATTAATTAGGCACAGAACCTTTCTTCAGACTAGCACAAAGACAAAACTGCCCATCTGCTTACTACTATAGTCTAAAGTATGTGTCTGGAAACACAAACAAGTTTAAGGAACAGATGAGTATACAGGTTGCCTGAAAATATGATTATGGTTAGTAATTACAAACAGTTAAATTCTCAAATAGTTTAATACTGTGTTAAACACAAGCCATCAATCCTTACACATGCCAGGGTGTCTAGCAAGAAATACTGGTATATCA
>JAVHNF010063143.1:0-23032 GCA_034783455.1 Micropsitta finschii
AGAAAAGAAAAGAAAAGAAAAGAAAAGAAAAGAAAAGAAAAGAAAAGAAAAGAAAAGAAAAGAAAAGAAAAGAAAAAAGAGAACACTGGAATGGTGATAATAGTTTGGTCCTTGGGGGTAGTTCTTTCCTTTTGCATATAGCAATGTTAGAAATACATTACAGTTTAAATGTGGCTCTGAATTTGGATCTGACCTCCAATCGGGCCATAATCCAGCTTACATAAATATTTGCGCTTGGCTCACTTTAGACATAGACCTTGCTGTTGGAATTTAGAGAGAAAACGAGTCCATTTCCTCAAAACTGCCTTGGCTTTTGCCATTCCAGTCTGGGGTGACACCCTGGTTTAAGACCCACAGCCCCAGACAACTGACCTAAATCCATGCCATCCACAGAGCCCTTTCTGCCAGATTTTCTTCAAGCACACCTCCAGGATTAGGCTATGCATGAATCTACCTAAAGTGAAGTGCTTTTGCTTTTTCTCCTATGTTTAGATCTTTAGTAAGGCTTTGAGAGAGACACGACTTTGGTCCTTGCCCAGAGGGGTATGACATCTTAAAGCAGCCATGAGGGAACTGAAACTGGGGCACTGAAGGCAGCTTCAGCTTACATGTTAGTTAAGTGCATGCTAGTTAAATATCCTTTGGGAGAGTGAGAGAGAGAGCAGGCATGACTGTGTAGCTTGGTGGTTAGACACTGCTCCGGGAGATTGGAGTGCGGTCCCACAGCAAGCAGGGTATGGCTATTGAGAGAAGTCGTGAAGCTGACAGCACTATTGGATGCAATCAGCAGCTGACAGGGTACTGAGGAATATATTTCATCCTGGGAATAACCACATGGCCATGTTTCCAAAATCGAGTGAAAAAACAATAACAGCAAAAAAAGGCTGAATATTTCCCTTTGTCCTCCTTCTTAAGGTTTTAATCTCATGGGATTGAAAAAGGAAAGATAAACCAATTTATTCTGAGGAAGAATGAAAGCAGCATTTGAAAGCTGGCTTCTCCTGTCTCCTGAAGTCTGTCCATCTCTGGTCAATGTCCCTGAGACTAGGGTTCTCTGCAGGACTGGGAGGAGAAGAATGAGCACATCTACCAAATCAGGCAGACTGGGGATGACCATGTCTAAAATTGCCGTCAACATGTCTTCCCAGGAAAACAGTGGGATACTCAAACTCTGGGTGCAGAAGGGAAGGAAGGTGCCTCATCACAAAAGCTCCTCTTGATGGGGCCTGAGCAAAGTGACATCCTCTGGAAACACCTGCCCTGAGGATCATAATGGAGCCCAGGCAGGAGAGGAGCCCAGAAGCTGTCAGCCAGCAGGGCCCAGGCAGTGCTGATGCTCACAGCACTGAGAAGCAGCCCATCAGCAGCTCTGGGAATGCCAGCGGACACTGCCCACTGGAATGGAGAAGCCAGGCCTTTGAAAGCCTGGCACTGATGTGTTGTGATCAGCTAAAACGTCATCTAAAAGCATGATCTTAAAGAAAATGTTGTAAATGCCTATAGCATAGTAAATTTGGGATTTTAAAGAAGGCAACATCTGAAGTGGGCCTGCAAGGGTGCCAGAGATGGACTCTTCATCAAGGATTGTAGTGATAAGACACGGAGCAATGGCTTCAAACTTTTACTGTGAGAGTGGTAAGGCGCTGGAACAGGTTGCCCAAAGAAGCTGTGAATGCTCTGTCCCTGGCGTGTTCAAGGCCAGGTTGGACACCGAGCATGAGGCAACCTGGTCTAGTGTGAAGTGTCTCTGCCCATGGCAGTGAGGTTGGAACTAAGGATCTTAAGGTCCTTTCCAACTGAAACCATTCTATGACTCTATGATGATGTAATACCATAATATCTATTATAAAAAATTATCTTGGATTTGAGTGGTTATATAGGCACAAACTAGACCTCATGATGTTCCTACTAAAAGACAGGGGTGTAGATACTAGATATAAATGCTACAGTCATGGAAAGAACTAAAAGCAGGAGCCTCAGGAAATATAGCATCAGTAAACATATGCCATATGTCTCAAATCTCCTCTTGGGCAGCAAGTCTTGTATCCCTCATGTGCACATTACATTTGGTCTAAAAGCCTGGAAAGCAAACATGTGCTGCAGCCAGCACTGCTGCCAGGGTCACAGCCACATCAGGGTTGCCTGACTCCATGTACAATGACTCTCACAGGCTGCTGCTAGGAAGCTGGGTATTAGTGTACCACTATGAGAACTGACGTGGTTATTACCGTGTGGTGAACAAATGGGAGATGCAATGTGATCAACGTGTCTGTTCCCTCTGACGTGTTTCTGTGACCTAGCACACCCTGTTTAGCAAAGGCTGTGCCACTTGTGAATTCAACCATGGCATTACGCAGCGAACAGTGTAGCCTATCCCTAGAGTATACTTTCCTTTCAATTGCTAGACATAGTTCACACTGTTCTAAAAATTCCTTTCATAAAGACTGGTCCGTAACATGAGGAGGTGATGGCTGTTACATAGTTGGGATAATTCTTCCTATATCATGCCGTGCTTCTTTATTCTTTTTGAATCAAAGATGGATACATGAGATTGGAGCTCAGCAGACACTTTTTGCTGTGATCTCATTTTAAACTTTCCTTTGAGCTGCTCAGATACCAGTTAGTGTCCATATCACAGTTACTTGTTCATTTTCACTTGCATATAAAGGTCTAACAAAGTATTTCTTGAAAAGTCAGTAATGCTGCTCGAAGGAAATCTAAGTAGGCAGAAAATAGAAGTAGATTGGAGAAATCACCTGCTCAGCAAGAAGCATTTATTTTTCCAGAATTCCTGGCTCAACTTGCAATGTGAGTTAGGGATTTGCTTTATGTTCATTTGTGAGTACTTGGTGTGCACAGCCTATGTCTGTTCTGACCTGTCTATTCACTGATCCCATAAGGTTAATATGGGGCATAAGGACTGGGCTGATGTTTCTTTACTTAGTAATAAACCCTACAACCTTATGCTTATAAGCAGTGATAGTCTTGAGATGACTTCCTTCCAAATCCCCTGGAAGCCTCATCTGAAATGTTTCAGTTGTTATCCCTTACAAAAGTGCAGTATTTATTGATATTTTGTGTTTGTAATTCATGTTCAAATCACAGCAACCAACACATCTATCAGGGTAAAGGAAAAGTCTAGCTCCTGTGCACGGATTTTTACACAATCCAAGCAGTTCTTCATTTTGTGAAAAACAGGGAGTGAGCAAGGAAAAAACCACACAAGGAAACTACAGGATATGATTCATAAAAATCCCACATCTCCTCTATACGCTCATACTGTCTTCTTTGAGAAAAATAAAAGTTTTTGTTCTTTAGCAGTGTTCCAGTAAGCAATACACATGCCAGAGTACAAGAGAGCTTAAAACAATGAACTAAAATTAGAAGAGGCAGATTCAGCATCTAAAGTCACAAATACACACACACTTACTTCATAGGGCAAAGGCATCTGGAAGAAATAGAGTCACATGGACTGTCTGGGTGCTGGCATTAAGACTGGAGCTCAGGAGATTCATTTGTCAGCTAAAAGCTCTTTGTGGATCCTCAAACAAGTCTTTTAATCCTACCCGTGAAAAGACGCAACAACTGGCCTGCTTTTGTGACTGTTGTGAGGATGAAGCCCTGGGTGTTTACAAGGATCTTGGGTGTTCATATTGAATGCCACTGAAACAAAATTATTTCTTCAATCCACTCAGTAACTCAGTTTGAGCCATTTTGCTGCTCAAAGTCTACTTCTTACTGAAATAGAAGAGAAAGATACGGTGTGCACCATTCATCGGCACTTTAACATTAATAACAATATTTTTTTTCCTGGCATATTCATGTTTTTCCCTAACGTAAAAAAATCCCAAACAGTCCTGTGCAGCCAGATACTTGCTAGCCACAGCCAAATCTCAGTAGACCCTATCAGCTCCATCAATAAACCGCTTACATTCCCTTGGGAGGCATGTTCAGCAGTATCAAGAAGCAGCCAGTTTTACATAGGAGCCTGAGGAATCAGAACTTGTGACCAGGACCACTCCTTCTATATTGTGCCATCAACCAGTAATAAAAGGAAGAGTTACTTACACCTACAGAGGGGGAAAGGACAGCAATCATGATACATGCAAATTTTGACATTACAGAGAGGATTCGGGAGCAGAGAGATCTGATAACACTCTAGATTTATATCTCCAATGCTGATACAGGCTCTGAAGAATGCAACATGAGCTACTGTAGGTCAATAAGGACAGACAGGTTTTCCAGCATCCAGTATTCCTAAAATTTCCAAAGATTTCATTGCAAGGCATGCTACACCGTCAAGATGCTTCTCATTAGATAATTCACTGGACATTTTAAAGGAAAACTGAGTTCACATATCCAATTTTTAAGTTTGTCTGTTCTTTCTGCTGTTTATAGATGTTGCAGCTGTTTTTAAACTACGTACTCCACTTGCAATATGAACCCCAATTCCCAGTGCAAGCAGTAGCTCAGAAGGAGCAGGAACTGGTTCCTTCTGTCTAAGGTGGCAGAGACAGAACTGTTACACATCAGGTGTAGTGACAGACAGTACACATTTGCATTCTAACTAGCATCATGCGTATTTATATAAGATGATTTTGGAGGGAGGAGGAGATGGCTGATAACGAGAGAAATCAATTAATTTTGGTTTTGTTTCTGAAGAATCAGTTGTTATTTTTCCTAATCCATTTGGTAGATAGAGTAAGGAATCATCTAATTTATACCTCACAGACCAAATTTATCATAACAAGACTAGATTAATTGTAGTCTCTACTAGATTAACTACTACAGATGTTCCAATAAGATTCTCAAGACAAGGTTATCTAAAATACTGATAAAAGTGTTAAACCTTTACTGATTGTGTTGAAGGAGACAGAAGTTGAGAAGATATTATTACACATTACCACAGTTATGTTCATACTTTCCGTTACTGTGTGGAGTCTGGTAGAATTGCATGTGGTTAGGCTGGGCCACTGTTACAGCTGAGATCAGGTACTGTGAACATGGAAAATAAATGCTTGCAATGCATGCTTTCACCCTAATCTGTTGATAGATATTTTGTTCTGATAACTCTTAATAACTTTAGCACAGCCTAATATTTAATTAGATTAGACAGTTAAAGAACAATGCATTCAGATGCTATAATGATATGAATGTTGCAAAATGAGGTTGTTTGTATGTAAAATATACCACAAAAGAGGTAATTTGGGATCTTGCCAGTGATGCCCTATTCAGTTATTAATGAAGACATTAATCTGGCAGCTATAAATGGCTGGATATTTTTCAGTCATGTGTGGACAGAGAAATTCATTCTGAAGCAGCAAATGAGCCAAGAGTAGCAAGTAAGGTAAAGTCTGCCTACAATTCTGGACCCATGCTCTTACTTAGCTTCTAGTCAAGTCCAGAACCTCATTCTGGGTTTTCACTGAACCTGCTCCCTTTTGTAGGCAAGCCCAGAAAAAGATGTAAGAAGAATCTTGAGACTCTACTATCTAAGACTCCAAGAGGCCTGTATGGATAAAGTGTTGTACCCAGGCCACTGACAGCAAATGGAGAAATAAAATCCTCCTGAGGAAAAAATAGTAAAGAAAAGAGAAAAATATCTCAATACTTTTTCTGAAACCATAATTTTGCCATTGTCTTCCTCTTGTTTGGCAGGGAAAAGAAGCAGAAATATGGAAGAACAGCAGTGGCTCAATACATATTAATTCAGCTTTTATCTCAGTGTTCTACCCCTTTCAAAACTGTCAGTGGAAAGGAAGATTTTTCCTGGGGAGAAGGATCCCCAGGGGAAGCAGTGAAAAAGCAAGAGAGAAAGAATCTGGAAGAATTCACTCCCACCCACCTACAAGAGATTCCTAGAAGCGTTGTTAACCTGAAGGTTTCCAAAAACCCACTGCACATCTCAAAGGCAGGGTCATTTCTGTGGCAGGCTGATTTTAAAGCAGCGACGACGTCTAGCTGGAACCTTTCACAAGGCTGGAATGTTAGAAGGAGTCCCAGGAGAGAGGGTTTAATGTACAAAATGCAGGTGAGGCAGCTAGAAAGACATGATGAATGCAGTTTATCACAGAGCTCTGCAATTTATCACAATGGAATCACAGGAAACAAGCAGAGCAGAGCAGCAGATAGATAGACTGGATAGATTAAGCTTCTCTGGGCATGGAACTTCCTTGAGATATACCAAGGAAATTACACGTTACACATCCAAATTTTCAAACGATGTTTTACTGATTGGAGTGGAGCTCTGCATTTCTGGGGCTGGGGTCCTTTTCCCCAGAAAGGAAAGAGATGTGTTATGCTGAAGGATGAAATAAAGTTGTAGGATGCTGGTTTGCGTCACTTTGGTTTTAATCCGCCTCTGGAGCAGCTCTGGGTACACGCCAGGAGGTAGGGATCTCCGTGTGCAAATCAAGTGCCGGTCCTCCCCTTCTGCCCACTAAATTTGCAAGTTGAGGTGCACGAAGCTCCGCTCACAGGAGCAATTGCAATCTGTGAGCTACTTTTGACAAGGTGCAAGTGATCAAAGCGTGCTCGCAGCAAACACACTCACTCCTTACATCACTGCTTTTGTGGGGTGCCTTTCTTGAAGCGGGTCTGTTGTATCTGTGTAACAGCTCCCAGTTTTACAGCAGCAGGGCTGGCATGGCTCTGTGGTCCAGAGTATTGCTGCAGTGTGCTGGATATTCCCCACCTCCCACAAAGCAGGAGCCTTACAGCTTTCAAAGCAGCACATGTACTACTTAAATTGTTTCACTGGGAGGGGAATTACGTGTTCTGCAGCGTCGCAGGACAATGAGGCAAAGGAACTTTAGTGTATGAGCTTGGTGTTAAAGCTGGAGCTCTGCAATGCTCTGTTTTGTGTGCGTTTTAGCCTGCTGCATAACATTACTTTTACATTAACATTTGTGGTTCCTTTTTCATGCACTCCAGCTTCACCATGCTCCACCCTTTATATTTTAACAGTCGGATTCCTATGATTCAACCAGGGGTGGCATGTTCAAAGCTCCAATTCTTTTTAGCACCGATTAAAAAGAAAAAAAGCACGTGCAAGAAAAAGCTCAGAGTATCAAAAGAGGTTACTTCAAATAGCTTTTATTGACACGAGGACAAGACTATAGCCAAAGAATGATACAAAACACAAAACAAAAGGGATTTGAACAATTCAGTTTCAGACTATTTCACGCCAATCCAATGCTCGTATAGCTATAATCAACAAAGTTCTGGAGCACAGTATTACTTAACATTACTCATTGGATGCTTTCAGATACAAAAATGTATCAGGAATAATAACAATGGTTCCTTTTACTCTTACGGAAATATTACTATCGACCTTTAAAAGGGTTGCCCTTTGGGTGAGTCCACTGATGCTTTATGCCTTAGAATCTGATCTGCCTGGAAAGACAAATTACAGATAAACTTCTAGTACGCTGAGCAAAAGTACTGTTTCTTATCACAGAAACAGATAGCAACATGAAATTCCCAAGAAAAAAATAGACATTTCAGCTGTTCATCTCTAGACCAAAAAGTCACTGTTGTAAAAAAAGCATGGCAGTAAGTTTGCTCTGAAAGCTTTAGTTATGATTTCGCTAGGTATTGCTTTATGCTTTCCTATTGCATCATAACTTGAAATGTTAAGCCAATCAAGAAATTTAAAATAGCAGTAAACTAAGCAGCAAGAGACATGAGTGTGAACCTGTTCCCTTAACACATGATGTATACACCCTCCTGAAGCCAATAGACTGTATCCGCTACTGACAGTGCTCTCTCAGGTAGACTTTTCTAGAAGCCAGAACTGGCACTTCATATCAGAAACAGGGGTGTGTGTCCAGGTTTAGATCTATATCTGTGCTTTCTTTACATGTTCTGTGTGACTGAGTGCAAAGTTAAGGTTTCTTCTTTAGCTGCCTCCTGGGTCTTACTCAAAGCCTGTTAGAGAAGGGATTTCAGTGGTCTTTGAATCAGAGCATCCTACAGCTCTCCTACTGCAAACATGTACTGGCAGGCATACCACTGGGAATGGGTTAACGTGTGGAGATCTTAGTGCAGAACCAGTGCCACTGGTTTAATGTGTCACTTGCCTTTAGACCATACACGCAGGAGAATGTCTTCCTTATAAATTACCCAACTCACAATGTACTAATTAACATCTGAACAGTAGTATCCTTGATGGTGCGGAACAATTTATATTTTGCTATGCACTATTCTAATATGCTGAACCAGAGAGCATGGCGCTACAGCAGGATGAAGCACTGTGCATAAGAGGTATAATTAATAGTTGCTGGCATGTCCTTTTTGGTCTTCACTATCTGTAGTGTGTTATTTGCTAGAGACTAAATCTGAGCTAGTAACAAGATGTCATGGGACAAAAACCTTTTTGGATCAAGTGAAAATATTACATTGTTAAAATCAAAATGGGTCCCTTTTGAGGTTAGAGAGGAATGCGAGTTTCACAATTTCTATTTTAACCATCAGCAGACAGCCAGCTAAATCGTACGCATACAATACCACTTCAGTTTGGATCTGTCACAAAAATGAAGCATTTAATTGCTGCTGGAAGTGACAAAGATAAGCTCTTCTTATTCCCACATCAAGGGCAGGGACATCTGTCAGAAAAGACAGATTTCTTTCTTTTTGTTGTTTTCTATGTGCTACAAGATTGAGTTCAATTATAGGTAAGAAGACAAAGCAGGATGCTTACCTGACAAAGTAAAAGGTTGAATGATAATTAAGAGCCCAAACTCTTCCAAATCCAGGATGAAAAGCAGGTAGCAGAAACCTGATTTAAAAGAAATTCTTTCCCAGCAGGTCCCCCCACCATGTACATATTCTGGTTTACTTCCATATGGAGTCTGTAAAAACTAAAGAAGAAAAGTACAATGGTTCACAAAGCTCTATTGTGACCTCTTAAAATAAAACAACTGCGTGCTGCTATGCTTCTGGAAAGGCCACTATTGGGGAAAAAAAGGATGTTATAAACATCTGCTCTATCAGTCGTGTTACAAAGTGTCTGCTGGGGGCTGATAGCTTATTAGGCAAATGAAGAGCATACACTTCAAGGCGGCACACCTGGCTACTGCTGCTTAGGATGAAAGATAGTGCAGTGAGGTCCATGTCTGTATTCTTGTGGGATGGAGAGGGCATTTCCCAAAGAATAAATGCTGGCTGAGCACCTCCTTGCCCCTGCAAGCTAATAGAAGTTAGTTGTCTCGCAACCATCCATGCTTTTGGAAAAATTCCCTCTAATTCTTTGTCCCAGACACATTGCCCTGAAAGTGTCCTGCTGTCTGTCTACACAAATTAGTCAGTCTCTACATTCTTGTTCTCTACAGGACCTCTGGTGTTGGCTGCAGCAAAACCTTTCTGATATTTCATCTCCGGTTATGACTGTCAGCTTCTTAGGGGGGCTGCGCTTAGATAAGACACCAACTCGAATACCACATGCTCTAGACAGGGATTCATTTTGCCACTTTCAGCTGGCAGCATGTTGTTGACTTTTTCGCAAAGAAAAGGAATAGCCATTTTTGTTTACACAACAGCTGTCTATATTTTCTGTTTCTGTAATTGTGTTTACTTAAGATAGTTTAATGATTTTATTCTCCTTGCCTGAAATTAGTTACTTCATTTTTGCTGAAAGCAAAATTAGGAAGGTACATAATTAAAAAAGTGACTAATTCTGTCATCTTTACACTGGCAAAATTCCCACAAACTTTGATTACTCACTAGGAATTTTGCCTGAAAAAGGATCATATAATCAAGCACTTCATTGCTGTAGATTATATTAAAGCCAAATGAGCATGCACAGAGTTCCTGCACACAGAGTCTCAAAATGAAGTGGAAGACACTCTTAAGTTCTGAGATTTACTGCTCTTCATTGCTCCTACTCCAGCCCAGGTAAAAGCTTTAAGCTGGATGAAAATCATTCTTCTTTTGATATCCTGAGTCATATCTCTTTTTAGTTGTATGTTTCTACTAGTAATTTAATGACCTAAGAATACAAGAAAAATACAAGAATATAAGAAAAACCCAATTGCGCTTAACATTTAGTCCCTAAAGCTAGGGAAGAATATGAACTGAGCAAGCACGATAGTGGTACTTGCTGCTGAGGCATGTCTCATTCTGGAGGTTGGTGGCTTAGGGAAACCTTGATCTGGAGGCAGAATGCAAATTTGTGCACACTTTCCCTGTGAGGCAAAGATTCCTTGCTAATGGCAGCCTGGAGTGGCAGTGCCTTGGGATGTCCTTCTGCCTGCTGACAGCCCCTGTGTCCCCAGCACCAGGCAAAGAATCACCCTGGGTCCAAGGGCTCTCCGTCACCTCCTCAGCTCCAGCTTCCCTATGGAATCACACACAGGAACCACCATTTGCCCATCTTTGTGCATTTCATCTTATTTTTTTCGAAGTAATCTTAGCTCAGATGTAGATATATGGCAGCCAGCTTGAAATATCTGGGGCTGAATTTTCAGAGGTGTCAATCTCCCTAGCCTAAGCTGAGGTCCATGGATGACATGAGACTGTGATATCTCCTCAAAACCAGCTCCTAAGCCTCTGAATTTGGACATTAGAAATGGAGAAACATGTAATTTGTGCATCTTTCTGAAATTCTTGGAATTTGTTGTTGAATCCAGATAAAACTGCACACTTTTAAGAGCATCTATGTGAATATTTCCCTGGAAGTATGTCTAAAATTGCTGGGAGAAATTTTAACTGCAATCCATGGGGAGCTATTGATGGTAATAAAAATACTGTGAGAAGAAAACAGCAGCAAGTGAAACTGCCCTCTCAGAAAGCCCAGGTCTGCTTTGAAGGAAGTGTTGATATTCACCATAAGCCTCAATCATTTCCCAGAGGGCCATACGGTGCCTTGTAATGACATAATCAAAAAGTAATGGTGCTCTGGACTTCAAGGAAAGGGAAAAAAAAAGAAAGCAGCAGGGCCTGATCCATCTCCCATTGAAATCAAAGAGGATTTTGCTATTGACTTCGGTGAGAACAGAGTTCTGGACACAATCTGTGTGCAGTTTATTTGCACATTTGCTTATCCAAATGATCCCAACTTTAACCAATAGCATGTCTGGATGTCTGCCTGGGAGTATGCCTGTACAAATGCATAAGTGTGAGTTTATAATGTGGTTTAATTCAAATTATTCTGGCATTTTAAAGGCATTTCCAGCTACAAAGGACAGCTTTAGTTGATTTCCACTCCAGAATATAGACTTTAAATTGGTAAAGTTTGTAACTCGTATTTCAGGCTGCAATTCACATTCAGTTTCATGTGAGCTAAGGACACGAGCAGATTTTGCATTTGTGGGGTTAATTTCAAAATGCTCTTACTATGCGCCCAATTAAAATTTTGCAGCCGCTATTTCAAGATGTGAAAAGCTCTACAAATCACCCAACTCATCAGCTACGGTCCTTGGTTTCCTTGAAGGGAAATTTCTTTGAAGACCACAAGAAAATTGCAGTAAATGGCAAGTAAGATTGCCATCACAAGTCTGCTGAAAGTGCCGGATGAGATGAACTCCTGATTGCTTCAGTCATGTGAACGACCCTTCAGAACAGCCCAAAGTCAGGCAAGGTGGCTTACACCAGGAGTCAATTTAGCCTGCTGGGACTCTTTGTATTACTAAAATGAGCATGATTTTGGCTTGTAAATGGGGGGTAGAATTTTATTTCACTTTCTGAGAGGCATACACCCATTTTAGAGCAAGCCTTTCAGAATAAAAGTTTACTTCACATTATAGGAAATGACATTCTTTTTTTAGATTTCCCTTTTCAAAGCATGCCTCAGATTTCTAACTTGTAGCAGAAAGCTTTGTATAAGTAATAAAAGTCTTTAAAACTAAAATGCTAATCGTAAACAAACCCAAATGCATGAAAGATATAGTCTGACTGCATAACAAAAGAGAATTATATAATTCTATTTGAGTGAAATCTTTCATCTTTGATTTACAGGTTTGAGTATGCCTATAACTGAAACCATATTGTTCCATATCTTTCATATCATGGCCTTCCCCAAAATCTTGCTTTAATTAAGGTTCCTTTCAGATTTCAGAATAAAAAGCATGACAGTCTTCACTTATGGCTTTAATATATCCTTTGAGTTTGGAAAAATATATAAAAATGAACATCACTTGCTTTTAAAAGCTGAGCGAGCTATCAAATACTGCAAGCTGAATACTTCAAGGTATCTCCCAGGGTTCATTAGGTGAGAAAGTTGTAAACAAAATAAAGGTTGCTGTAGCAGAGTTTTGTTCATTTGAAGTAGTCTTACATACATGCCCTATTTCTTTTTCTGACGGTAAGGCAACACGTGTAACAGTTTAAGCGTTCATTATCAGCTAAAGGCACAACTATAAGTTACGTTCTCAAACATGGAATTAAACAGCTAAAGTCACATTGCAGGGAGGTCTTGCTGCGCTTCGGGGAGCTAAAATAAAGCATAAACCGTTTGAAGCTTCTTAAGCAACATCAGTTCTCTTGGTGCAGGACTACATAAAGAATCAGTTTGTATTCACAAGACAACCTGTAAAAACACCCCCAACACAACCTTCACAGAAACACCTGAGCTTCAAATGAACTGCACGCAGTTACTGAAGATCGCTGCTCTTCGAGTCAGGATGCGGAAAGATTTCAGAACAAAGTAAAAACACATTTGAAAAGCCATCCACACTTGATCTCTGCTGCACATATGGTGAGAGCTACCGTCAACTACAAAGGGTACAGCACTTTTGTTTTAAAGGCAGAAGATCGCTCATTTTAAAATGTGTTTTCACGATAGAAAAGATTACATGAAATGGGGAGGGATGCCCGGGAGAAGGGAAAAGAAAGTAAAGCACCAACAAGCACAGTACTTTGGGGGATTTATAGTACAATAAGAAGTGCTTTCCCTTTAGCTAAATTCCCTCATTGCAATTTACACACCTTTCGCTTATTCGTCTAAGAATTCATGACAGGGGGTTAAAAAATGGCTCATAAAATAAAGGTGTCCTTTTTTTTTTCATTACACAGAGTGAAGAAAACTAATTCTATTAACAATTTAACACAGTATGAAAAAAATTACCCAGTAAAAATTGTCAGAAAGTGATTAATAGGGTTTACCGAGCACTTTGCTGGCTGTTGGAATTCTTGTATCTATAACCTCTCATGTAGAATTTTGTAATACTCTATTTCACAATTTATGTTGGTGAGTGGGTCAAACAGCATATAAAAAGCATGCTCTAGGCTCTTTCTCCCAAGCCCGTTTTACTGTAACTCTAGAAATGTAGCAGTTACATTTAAGGAATCTTTAGGGCCCTTTCAAGTCCATCCAAAGAACAAGTGAAGTTGCTATTCAGAGTTTTGTGCCCAGTGTTTATGTTCCATCTGATCTGTGCCACCCAAGCAGCAGACAAGACACGTCTGAGGGTGCTTTGGGGGGATACACAATGATGTCACCCACAGGAAATATCAGGGAGGACTTGGCACTTCAGAAGGCTGGCTCTTCTTCCATGGGCTCGCCAGCAGCTCTGTAAAAATAAACAGGCAATCAGAATACGGCACAAGAGTACACAATGACATTGTAGATTTTCATGCATAATCAAAGCTGATTTTTCAGCTCTCTCTGATGTTTATTTGTGTTATTCAGTTATCCATAAATAGAGTTTCTTTCCTAGGAAGTATAAACAAATGTCAAGTGGAAAAACAGTTTAGATCCAAGCAATCACTAAAAATGTTCCTGTTTATATTAAAATATGTCAGAATATTTTATAACTTTTTGTCCAGAAACGTACATGCTTTGTGTCAACAGAGTCAAATAATTTCATGAAAAAAATAGCCGCGATACTTTTATTTTACAAGCTTTTGCAACTAAAAATACATGCATTTATTTTTTTTCGAGTGGGCAAAAAGTTACAACAAAATAGTTTAGTAGAAGCCTAGTAGTCAGCAACGTTTCCTCTGGGGTTCTTCTGCAGCCTTCTGATGTTTGATTCTGAGAATTTAGAAATGCATTGCCCGTCTGCCTGCAATTTCTGGGACCAAATTCTGAGCTCAATCAGCAAGGTCACTGTCGCAGAGAAGGTATCTATTAACAGTATTAAATAAGGTTACACGTTTATCTTTTGTTTCAAAATCTCTGGTAATAATCCTGTTAGGTAAGGTGAGCTCTTTGAAACAACCAATAGGTAAATAATGGGGACACACACTGAGCTAGAAAAAGTGTCGTAATTCCTTGTATCTGACAAGGACCAGAGAATTATCCTGCAATTATAAAATGGGAAGCTCCTGAGATCACAGTTTACTATTGAAGGGCATAAGAATTTGGACATAAACCAATTTTCACCTCAGTCGGGCAGAATACCATATGACAAATGAGCTGAAGACCTCCCTAAAGATAGTCCCTTCAAGCAATTTTGAAATGACGTTAGAGAAAAAATAAATGTAAATTAATGAGTAAGACATTTACCAGAAGGATCTTGTAAGCCAGTATAATAACTGGAATCAGTAAAACATCCCTCAGAAAGCACAAACTCGTGAAATCTCATGGAAAAAAAAAAAAAAAAGGCAATTAATGAGGCTTGCATGGGCTTTGGTAATTTATTCAGCAAGGAAGCCAGAGAACTCTAAATGAATCTGGAGTTTATTAAAGTCTTTCCCAATGAAAAATTCAGCAGTGTGCCTTTAAATAATTTTACCCAGGTTATTCTTTTATGATTTGCAATGATCACAGATAGTATGTTGAAAAACATGTCAGATGAATGATATGTGAAAAATAAGATATTTTCAGACTAATCATTTCCAAAGGATTATTGACCCTAAAGGATTATTAGTCTATAAATCTCAAGTGTTTTGTTCCTCCACCACATGGTGGAGAATGTTTCCTATGTACAGTAAGCACTGCAGCTCCCTCTTTCCTAAGAGGCAAGGTGAAGCCCTTTTGCACTTCTTTTTACTCCTCTTGCATTGTTTTGGCTTGCAGCGGAGACCGCACAATGGCAGCCAGGGTGGGATAGAGCCCAGCCTGCTGCTGATGTCCTCAAGTTTGATAAAGGATCATGCACCATGTGAGGGATTCATACTGATGCTGTATGTTGCTGTTGTGCTGATCACACACTTCCACTTTGTCCAGCCACTTTTGGAAGACCTGCATGTGCTCTGGCATAATGCAAATGTGCAGCAAGCCCTTGCTAAACATCCAGGACCTCATGAGTCTGTCTAGAAAGAGGATAATTTGGAAGCAGGTAACAGCTCAGCTTTGAAGTTGGACTGTGAGTAAGCAAATGAGAAGGCATAGTTGTCAATAGATTTCAATTAGAGATTGGCAGAGCAGGAAGGACTGGAGCTCTGGAAAACCTCTGGAGTGAAACTGGGGCTTTGGGCTATTTATAAGGATCTAGGGAAGAACCATATGCATCAATCTGTTCACATGTATTTGGCTTCTGGGACTGACATTCTCATGACCCTAGTACAACTGAGAGATGATCTTTTTCAGAGGTTTAGTCCTGGGCAAGTTTTCACTGATGAGGGTAATTCTGAGGGCCACGACTGACCTCAAGCGCCATATTCTAATATATTCCAATATTTTCTAACCATATGCCAAAATTCTGCATCAGCCAGAGCCTAAGCACCATTAGAATTCTTTTTACTGCCAGTGGCAGAAGTAAGGTGCTTTATGGAGAAAGAGAGGAGGAGGTTAGGGTGCCCTGGTGAATCCAGCTGTTGTCTCTCAGCGTGGCAACTTTAAGACCCTTCTCCAGTCTCCTCTTGAAAACTTATATGTATGCTTTAACTTCATTTTATTCATGTCAGAGAAGTCACTGAATCTATCCAAAGGTCTATCATTCAAAAGATACATTTTTATGGGATAATGGCTTATGTCAGAGTTTTGTGTGAAAGCCAGTAAAGTTTTGGGGTTCTTAGTACCAAAGAGCCCCATTTTTCTCTCTTTGCAAAGAGAGAAAAATACCGTAGTCCCCCTAACCCTGAGCAGTGAATCAGGATACAGGCATTCTGATGATATCAAAAGTTGTCAAAAAACCCCAGTAGAAATGGAGGGGGCAGAGTCTGACAGGCCAAATTTATGTTACTTCGGTTATGTCACTGTTAGTTACATCCGTTCAGTCAGTCTTTCTGTAGCTGACAAGAAGTTGGCATAAAAACACAAAACACGCAAAAAACCCCATGCTGTATTGTATGCTATAACCGGTTCCTCAAAGGCACAGCTGTGAGTTCAGGTCTAATTTGGACTGATTCTGTGCAGTCATCAGATTTAGAAAGACATTGATTGGGACTGTAATAATTGTAGAAGCACAGCTGTGATTCGTCGTTAAGGCTTCACTGTTGCTCATCTGGACTGCAAGTTCCTAGGAGCTGAGCCCTCTTTACCTTGCTTAATTTGCTGTGCTGGAAACAGTGCTCATCTATAGTCCTCTAGATGTACAATTCACACTATGGCAGACTAGAGTAGTCTGTTTGAAGTTAATGCTAATCAAAATTATTCCGTTTAAACCTTAAAACAAAAGAAATGGATGAGACAAAAATCCTACCATATGGATAGAATCTGGCAAAATGTGTGGCATATTAAGTATTATCCTGTGGCAGATGAGAATAAACAGCAACCATATTAATTATGAGAATATTATTTCAAATCGTTTATATCTGCACTTTTAAAAACTCTTAATATTTAAAAATGAAGATAAACCCTATACATAATCCAAAAAAGCAAATGTTTCTCTTACCTTATGTTTAGAGTTACAGAAATTCCTCATAGCTACATCATCACACACATAAAAATAAGAATTCAAGATATGTTTCCAAGTCACAGAAACTGCTGAACAAAAGATAGATTTTCTGGCACGGTATGGCTGTTTCATGCCATAATCTGTTCCTAACTTAACTCAGCTGTTTTAGGGAAGATCACTGTAATTGAAAAGTGATCCTCTGGTAGCAAAGAGCCAGGGAAACAGAGGTACATTTCTATACCATGGAGATGATTCAGACTGTCTGCCTAAAGGCATCGCATAAGAGATCCTGGGTAAGTGTACATCCTAGTAGAAATAGACTTTGTATGGATCAAAGAAAAAGGAACAAAAAGTAAAACTGATTACAGTTTAAGACCAGAATAAGGTAACTACACATATACTCTGTAAAGAGGAAGTAATGTCCAAATAAGGCTGTTTAAATAAACTATAAACTCTGGGAAGATAAATGTAAACCCTTGACGAGGCAGGCCAAAGGAGAGTCTGAAGAGCAACATGTTAAAAGCATAAAAACTAATAATAAAAAGATCTTTCAAAGCACATCAGAAGAAATGATCAAAGCATAAAAGGAGCATCAAGGAAGGTAGACCGCAAAAGCAAAATGAACTATTTATGTCTGTGTTCACTAGAGAAGTGTCAGGGAGACTTTATTGTTTGCAGATGAACAATCTTAAACTAAATCAGCACTTAGAACAAACTGATACATTAAAAATTGCCAAATTGCTAAAAGCAGATGATATTCATCCACTGTGTTCTAGGGGAATGCAGTTATGATATTGCTAAATTTATTGCTAAAGTTATGATATTCTACTGCTTAACTTTGCATCCATACAAGAGGTGGAGAAGGTAAGAAATTCAATTCCCCTTTTGGAAATTGCAGGAGATACAGTAAGCTGGTATGGGGAAATCAGTTTTAATCAGTGATTACTAGGCATTCAGGCAACAGTAATTTGGGTAAAAGTTAGGTCTTAATACTTAGAAAGAAAGCAAGCCTTATAAATTTATCAGAAGTTTCTGAAGGAAATGAAAGAAGAGGAATCAAGTGATATCTCTGCACAAAGAAACCTTCCAGCAGTTTTATCCAAATGCTTTGAGGAGCCTAGGTAATGAAAGAAGTCCCTCTCATAGGCAGATAATCCATCAAAAGTAGGAAACAGGTAATAATATTTGTGATTTTTCGCTATGGAGGAATTCTCCGGAGTATCTCGAAAGGGTTTAGCAGACTGTCAGCATTTCTAGGTGATAGTGTTTGCTGATGATGACAAACTACCGATACTGGTCGGCTCTAAAGCCTCTAGCACCATTTCGGAATGGAAAAGAAGGTAAATTAATACAAACTAAAACACGACAAACAAAATAGGAGGGAGGACAGATTTAATTGTTTTTACACAGTGATTGCTATGACTGAGAGCTTGAAATTAAAGGTAGAAGAGCAGAGAGCAAAGTAACATTAAGATAGTGTATTCAACACCTGGAGTCCTGCATACAGTTCTTACTCTATCTCAACGAAAACCACAAAAGGCACAGAATCATTAAGGGTAAGAAATTATTTTCATACCAGGAAGAATACAGTCTTGAGACAGCTGAAGCTTTTAAAATCAGAAATGGGGCAGAGACTAGGAGTAAGAAAACTGCGGCAAGAACTAGGGATTCCCCAGTGAATTCGTTGGTTATATGTTTAGAGCAATGCCTGATGAGTCTGTGAGATTCACTACCTGAGTACCAAAGGTGTAAGTTGGTTTAAAAAAACCTTTAAGAAGTTTATGCCTGGGTAGGTATTCTGGAAGCTCTAAATGACATGGGTCAGATACAGCTGTTGAGATCTACCAACCCATTAGGGCAAGGCCTGTTCTCAAACTCCTCTGCTCCTGGTTCTCTTCCTTATTCACTACCCCACCTGGGGGATGAGAGGAAGCTGGGCAAGACAGGGCTGCAGCCTGACCTGGGGAACCCTGACCTTATTCTTTAGCAACTGATCCTGGCTGTAACTTCAGATCCTGTAGGGTATGCCCAGGTAGGTGCAGTTTGCTCACCACAGTGGAAGTGGATACCCAAATAGTGAAACGTTAAGAGAAGCTCTCTGACTTGATACACAAACACAACGTGCAACCCTGATGGTGGCTAGCTGTTCCTCAAGGTCCAACCAGTTGCTCTGGTATAGAGTAATATAATGTGTGTAATATAATGCAATGTGATTGAAACTGCAACTGGTAGCTCTGTAACAGTAACATCTAAAAATGCACTTTGTTTTCATTTCCATTTGAGTAAAATCTATAACTAGCTGAACAAGGGCCATAAAGTCAACTTCTGATGTCATCCTCAAAATTTACCGTTTGCTGTAAAAATAGTAAGTGCAAGAGATACCCCTCCACACCCTTTTATTTTTTGATTTTAAGAAGAAACATACAGAAGCTCCCATGTATCAGGGACAGCATTGCACTGAATATTTTCATAGCATGATTTCTGAAACAGATGTCTGGCCAAAGCAAAACTCTAATCAGTTAAATCTGTATCTCACATAGGGAATAAGCAGTTATCAACACACAAAAGTTATGGTATTTAGAAATGTTTTACAGGGCATGCCTGTTCCTTTAATTGCAACTGTATTTAAATCTGTGTTAGCATCATGCATGTTTTCTTTCCTATCCACAAACTTTTTTCTACATCTATTTTCTTCTGAAGTCTATAATCAAGTTTCAATCGGACCTTAAAATGTAGAGCTCTGCTTTGGTAAAATAAAACAAAAGTGTAGCAGCTTTTCACAGTTTTCTTTGTTTAGCATGCCAGAGAAAATCAAATAAAAAATAATCAGCACTGTCACTTGAAGAAAAGAAAGAAAGAAGGAAGAAAGAAAAATACTTAAGATGGGCCTTAGCCAGGAGCATTTTATCCTTTATTCATAAGTGGTAAATGAGTCAGATATGAGCTGGCCAGCAAAAGAGATGCTTTGCCCAAAATCTTAGTTTAAAGTGGGCCATCTCATTCCAAACACCAATATATCCTCCAACATAACTGGCAAGAGTTTTCCCCAGAGACTTTTGTTGCCGCTCTCTTCATCTGGAGAACTGACCATCTCAAGCTGAAGTCAACAGGATCAGTTCAGTGAAACAGTGTTAGAGATGCAGGCCAGAATTATCAGCCTGGCTGACCATGGTGCGAATGAAAGAAAGTGAATTGGTTCCTGGCATAACGAAGGAACCCTTCAGCCTGCCCTGTCAGCCATGGTGCTTTCTGCTCTGATTCCACCCTTCCTGTCACAACCAGCTTTCCCAAACAAACACTGAGTGCAAAAGTTTGCAACTGGTCTTCAGAAGGTGGCCCACATCTACAACGGAGGACAAAGGAGGGTAGACCTACAGTGGCCATAGTAAGATGGCTTGAGAGCCCGGATGAGTTCTTACATCCCTGCAGCCTGGTAGTTTGACACAGAAAAAGGCTGAAGAAGGAGCACTGCATACTTGGTCCTGAATTACAACAAGCATAACAAATAGGAAAACACAGAGTTGGAACCAACACTATATTGCTGCAGTTTGCATTGGTATATGTGTATAAAATTAACAGCCCAGTTTTGTGAAATGAATGGAATTATACTGGCATAAAACCAGAGTGTGCAATGTGGAATCACATCCCTGGATTTATATTCCCATGCTAGACTTACATTCATGCTCAAAGTGCAGCCAGGTCCTCTCAGGTCTCCTAGCAGCTCAGAGGACCCTCAAAACCAGACCTTCAAAGTGGCTATATTTTATTTCATGTTCCTCCTTACATTCTTCATTCAGCAGGAAGATAACAAAGAGAATGATGTCCTGAAGCCTCAGAAAATCTAACCATCAATTTTGGCCCACTGGGACAGCACTTATGTTGTCCTGCCTGATGGCAATCTGGCTTTGGGTGACTTCTTTGTGGGTTACGAATGTGGAAACAGACTTAGGAACGCATGCATGCGTAGGGTTTTTTTGAGCTGCTAAGAAGTCTCAGCAGCACCACAGAAGATATTTCAAAGGAAGGCATTTTTCCACAGAACAATTAATGACGACAGATTGGTCCCTATAAGAGTCCAGAACTGATGAAGTGTATTGTATCTGGCAGCCACATGAATTCCACTTGTGTACATTTCAGTACATCCGTTGGGTATTTTTTTTTTCAGCTCTGCCCTGAAATGCTATTTTCAGAATGGGTGGAAACTGTCACAGGTTATCATTAGGTAGGTAATAAATACAATAATGAAGTGTAGTGTTAGTCAAAGGGTTATTTTTTTTCAGGTCATGTAGGATTAGCAGTTGCTCTCAATGGCTGCAGTTTTAAGTGAGTGGAGGCACATAACAAATACAATTCTTGGTTATTCTGACCAATGTAAAAACACACAAAATTAACTACACTCTTACACAGAAAAACTCAAAGCTTTACTGTGTTTGACTGCATTAGTTCCAATACTTGAACCAAAATTCTTTATCTTTCAGTGCTATACACACAGGAGCAGGCACCTTTCTGTCTCATGACTGTCACAAATTTATATAACAAAACTTACATTACTGCTTAGCTGAGCACTGATTAGCACTCTCGCAAAACTAAAATATGTCTCCCATTTGTCATGGATTCTTCACTAAGCTTTTATGGATTTGTTTGCAATAATATTAGCACAACAATAGCCATCGCATATTAAAATCTAATTACATTTGGAAAGGTAATTATGTAAATACTTTGCTAGCTAGCAAAGCTAGCTGTGCTCCCTGGGTGTCGCTTTGAGCTGTGCCTGTTAACTCATTGACAGATGAGTGCTCCCACTGCTGTGAAAGATGTTCAGTCCCAAACACAGCCATAGTTTTTAGCACCATTCAAGTTCCCTGCATGCCTATCAGTTCAGTTCTGATTAAAGAGCCAAGGAAGCAGGTAAGATCCAAATCTAACAAGTAGCTGTCACAATGTAGGAGCCATGGATCTTTCTGGCTCCACTCCTACCACTGCTCTGCCTACCCAGAGCTCCCTCCTTTTCCTCCTGTTGTTGCAAAGCTCTGCTCTGCAGTCTGCAGGGACCTGATAAGTCTCCTTATAAGGTTTTTTTCTCCTTTCCTCCTCCCTCCTCTGTTTTCTCTGGGTGATGGAAACCAAATGGTTCCACTGCATTTTGGGTTTTCCTCTACTGGTGAAGGCCAGGGAACTTTGTCCTTAAAACAAGTAAATAGGAAACTCCAAGAACTCCTGCAGTAGCCTTTCTGTTTCCTAAATGCTCTTTGAAGAAATACTGGGTTTCAATGACACAGTTTTGGGTGTCTTTATTTTTTATAATCTCTTATTGGCAAAAACCAGCAAGTGCTGTATCGTTTTCTCAAATTGTGAAATTGAAAGCAATCTTCACTTATATAAAAAGCGGCTGATAAGCTGGAAAAAACCCAATGTTCTCACTCTTTGATGGTGTACCTTCATTTTGATACATGGAAAATGCTGGCCCTAATCCTTGTCAGGATTGCTTTAAGTTTTATACTGGCACCTTTCCATTGCTGCCAGGGAAATAACTTTCAATGCATGTCTAATATAATTTAATAATGATTTAAGTCCATCCTTATTAAATTTATCTGAATGTGTGTTAAATGCCTTCCTAGAAAATTAGAACAGTTTTGAATAGCTTCCAGTGAGAAGAATATGGTTAATTACACTTGATCATGTCTGTTTTCCTCAGATGAATATTGCACTTTTTGTTTACGAGAGAGCATTAGACACAGGGAGAAAACAAGGTTCTTGCACTAATCACGAACCTTGCTGAAAAGTTACACATGACAGAAAATATCTGCTAGCATAGAGTATCTCTGCTTCCAGTGGTCAAGTGAGAGGACTCAAATCAAGGGATGAAAACTTCCAGGTACCTCAATTAGCAGTTAATCTTGAAACAACTTTTAGTCTGGCTGTCTTCTTCACCTCACTTGCCTGGAGCGAAAGCCTTGTTCTGTACCATAATTGCATACACTTACCTGCTGCTTTCCTGAGGGATACACTGCTGAACATCCACGGAAAGAGAGGCCATAGCAGATACCGTTTCTGTCTCCTCCCTCTCTCGCTTCTGAGACTCAGCCAGAGCACAATCCACTGGCACAGAGTATGGCTCCACTGACTTCCAGTACTTGCCTAAGGAAAATACACATAATAATTCATTGGAATTTTAGCTAGCATGGTGGTAGCCCATGGAAAAGTCCTCTACTTGATCCCCTCTCTTTCACAGCTGTTGAAACCCTCTGTCTAATTCCCAGATAAATACCTTGATCCAACCTCTGAAGCTGCTGGAAGCTTCTTGCTAAACA
>JAVHNF010063150.1:9323-20976 GCA_034783455.1 Micropsitta finschii
ATCCCATAAATGCAACTTAAGAAATAAAAGTGCTCAAGTAAGTGAGACTGCCTGCATGTTATGGAATATTACACAGAGATCATTTCCAAGGTGACATTTAGGAATCTGAAGTTAGAGCGAATACATAGGAAGTTATATTAATTCCTTAACTATTTATCTATTGCAGCATTCATGAAAGTTCTCTCCTATTTTCAAAGCTTTAGGTTTAATGGGTGATAAGACAGGAGACAGCACAGCTCTGAGCTTGTTCTTTACAGCTGCTCCCTAATACAGCACTGTTTCTTAACTCAGCTCTTTTTACAAGTCATGCTAAGACAACAAAATGTCACTCTCTACTAGCTAAAACGGACAAATGGCCTGCATTAATGTTTACTGTACTCTCTGGCACACCTGACTAGCCAAAGCTGCAAATCTACTTCACAAATGGAAGTGTTAAACAGACTTGAATGAAGCAGTACAGATTCAATTAAGTTTGCCTGGGGTAATTTTCTGCTCCATATAAAAACATATGGAAATCCCTAAGCTGCAGTAAGTGCTCATGAGTAAGGTTTAAAGTACTTATTCCAACAACATAGTTACGTTCAAGGCATTAGAAATAAGGGGGCCATCCACTGACAGTGATTCATGCAAAATAAACCTAAACTTTATTAAACAACAACAACAACAAAAGGAAATACAAAATATGGAGAGTGCTTACTATAAAATAAAATTACTGAAGGCTTTAACCACCAACAGGTCACGAAGGTACGTAAGCCTCTCACAGGGCAGAGTACTGGAATGGCAGCATTAAATCAGCACTGATGCTACCCTGAAGTAGCTGCCAAATCTGTATAGGAGCAGAACACCCCAAAACTAAGCGTAACTACATACACAACTTTAAAAAACCTGACTTCTGAATGGAAGTTAACCTACAAGAACAACACAGCCTGACACACCTCCGTGTAAACGATTAAAAGGGAACAACATTTTATAACCATTTACTGCGTCATTTATTGCAGGCAGAATGTATCCAAGCCCAGAAAAAAAAAATCGCATCTCTGTGGAATCGTAAAGTCAAGGAGGTTTAAGAAACCCTTGATTTTAAATGTGCAATATTCAATTTCAAAAATTTAAGATCTCCCCCACAGCAATTTTGGTATACAAATGGGTTCGAAGGCTAGCCCTTTATCCCACAGCACTTGCTTTGAGGTACTCTGAAAAATTGAAGTTGCAAGAAAGAATATCACAAATGACTCATTGCAATGAAATGCTAATCTGCAGTCAAGTCTTATTTCACGCGCTTCCAAGTGCAATTTAGGAAGTAAAAAAAGAAAACACTAAGAAAACACATCAAAATGCTGTAACCAACAAGTGGCTCCTACTTCCATTACAAATATTCTCAGAAAAAAAAAAATAAAATAAAAAAGATAAAAGAACAACTATTTGAAACTTCTATATTCTGGCAGCCCTACTACGGCATAGCCATAGTCCTTACTGCAAGTAGCTAACAAGGACATTGTGTTAAAATGGTTTGTTCCCCTTTAACATACTCATCAGGCACACAAGCTTTCCTCAGAAAAACATGCAGCTGAACTCCTCTTGGTTGTAGAAAGCCCTAACATTTCTTAAGTTCCAGGAAAGCAAGCTGGATCAACTGCACATATATTTGCAACTGACTACAACATCCTTTAGGAAAAACAGCACGGATTTCCTGAACTGAGAACTAAAAGAAAGTGTTTTTCTATCAGTCTGTGTGGCAGTCTCACTTTGACACATCTCGCATCATATGAAAGATAGTACTGGATATATATCTCCCCAGGACATGCAATTTATTACGCAGATGACATCACCCCCTACTATTCCTAAGAACCAGTTTTGCCTCAAGGAAGTTTGCGTTATTTAGTGGCACACACAGCATTACCTTTGTCATTTCACTCTGATCCTTAAGAACATCTGTATAACACTGAATCCTTACAATGAAGATGAAAAGGTATGAAGTAAACTAACTGTGTGCGGGATTTCTACAGCTTGTCTAACTCATTTTCCAGTCACTCCAATTTAGTAGTTGAATTTGAAAAGAATACATCACTTAAATGAAAATATGCCCCTTTTAAACTGGCAACTCCATCAACCTGAAAAAGGCTGACGCACTTATCTAATGCATATTATGGTATTCTATAAAGAAACTCATGATTCTGTCTCTTAAGACCCTGCATACATTACAACAGTGCATTAGTGATACAAGTTGTAAAATACTTTTCGGTTCCTTTGGATTTGCATATGATGGTTTTTGCATCAGTCACTGCAGGTAGATTGAGCAAGCTTCGTTTTTGTGTTTTAACATGCATTCAACTAGATATGGATCAGAATAAATTTATACTCCCTTTTTATCTTTATAATTAGCTAAAAAATTGCAAGACAGTCCACAAAACAGGATTTGCTTTAAGACTAACTGCTGGAGTTCCAAGATGTAAGATATGCAGCACTGGAAAATCTTCAGTGATCAGGAATTAGTAGTGTTTAGCCAAGTGTTGAAAGCATATTCAGAAGGAAAGTCCTGGTTGGAGGCATGAGGGCTTCAGCACCAACTTTTAAACCTCAATTTCTTGATTGCATATCTCCCATCTTCAAACCTATGTTAAGAGGGGGGAGGGAGGGGAAAGTAGGAAACATTCTCAATTATGTGAAATACTATTTTGAGTGTGGAACAACATTCAAATATTGCATGCACTGTACTGATAATGCACATAAAACAGATGGTAATAATGCTACCCTAGCACTTATCCAGTCTACTGAAACCTAAAAGTTTCTACTTTAAGAAGTCACTACACTGATTTTCTCCCATCACCTCTATTTCAGCTGTCATTGGTGCAGTCTTAAGTTGAAGTTGCAATATTAGAAATGCATTTTACACTAAGTTTAACTGTCAGCAGTCATGAGTTTATTCACAGCAAAACTCTCACTTAAATACTCGCATTGTTTCATCCAAGAGTGTCATATTATGCAAGCGAAACATTTCAGGCTTGCAATTGATAAAGAACATCACAGCAAAATGAGAAATGGCTGTCACATTTACTAACTCAAAGGGAATACAGTCACCTGCAGTCCACACCTCTGGACTCCCAACTACTGAAACAGAAATCCAGAGTTAAACCAAAGTTAACTCTGTCATAAGCTAAATGGACTCAGTGAAAACTGCAAGTTCATTTGGTCTGACAAGTCCTTATTTCAAAGGACACCATTCTCAATTTACGCTAAAAAACACCCCAACATGAAACACAACAAAAAAAACCCCAAAACCAAACCAGAAACAGAAGTGAGGATCCCCAAAGTATCAGACTTGGTCAGTTTGACACATTACATCCCCAAAATCTATCCCACGTTTCAGCAGATTTCAAAATTAACTCCTTTCCATGAAACCCCCAGTGTGTTCATCCACACTAGAAAGTTTTTCCATGCCTGCAAGAAGCGTGAACTGATGCTTACCTGAAACAGAGTGAATATATAAAATTAACTCAAAGTTGTGTATTTGTTTTAGCGGTTTGTGAGAAAGATTCAGCCTCAGAGCAAGGCAAAACACCTACCCTGCCTACATATTTAGCCCATCAAAAATAAAGACTCCAAATATACATGCACTGCTTCATCCAGGAACCACAGTACTTCCAAATTCAACAATTACCAATGAATCCAAAATACTAAATACATTTAATCCCAGATTTATTTTAACATGGAAAACTTGAGGGTCATTCGTTCACATTAAACGCTTAACCATGAAAATGATTCATGATTTCTGAAGATACAGACCACCGAAGAAGTCCCAGTAGGCTTCTCTCCCTTGCAGGGAACAGCTGTTATACAAGCAGTACTTTCTGTGTGTTCTTAATTAGAATAGTGCACAAGTACCCCAGACTGCTTACCTTCCGAAAATATCTCCCTGAAAGAACCTGCAGTGCTGGCATTTATAGCAACGATTAACTGCTTTCAATCTAAATCAGTAACTTACACTGACTGCCAGATGATCACCACTGTGGGGGCACATAACTATAGGTTGGTGTTCCCGGAGCCCGGTACGTGGGCATAGTAACTGGATGAGGGGCTACTGGAGTTGGGGAATGAGTTGTCAACAAAGTACCTAGGATGAAGAGAACATTTCAGTAAGCATAAACTCGAGTACAAAGAAAATAATAAAGGGGGAGGAAGAGTTAATTACAAAACAACTACAATTAACTGTCAAAACAATTACAGCTTGCTCATCTTCCAATGCAAAATTACCAGTATCGTTTTGCACTCCAGCCCCTATCTTCCTGCAAACATTTATGCAAGTGGATCATTCTGATGTTTAGTCCAACGCACACAAAGATATTCATTACTCAAAAATAGCTCTAGCAGAAACCCTGCAACATAAGCATTATTCACTGCAAAATTTATCCCCACAGCAGGCTTTACATGCCAAAAAGTATTTGATGATAGAAGTAACCTGACTAATAAATCAGAATAAATTTATTCTTGTTGGCATTATTACAGATATGTTTTTACAGACTAAGGGGCTTCAGAAACAAACAGGCTGAGATAGCAGGATCTTGAAACAGCCTTACTCCCCAGCGCTTCGCAGAAATAGTAACAAACTCCTGGGATAAGCTTGCTAGCATACAAAACCCGAATGTTAGCTCTGTGACACACAGGTTTGCCTACTTTTGAGATCCCTCAAATTAAAGAATATGAATTATTTCCTCGTGAGTTACCAACCACTGAGTAACAAAGCTGATGACACCCCATCAGTAAACACTTATAGATGAGCCTAGACTATTGGTTAAACACTTTATCACAAAAAACACTACCATTAAGAGTGTGGTATTAGGAAGCAGGCATCCCTAAACCATTCCAAATGACATGGAAGACCTGCAGGGAGTGCAAACACATAAAATATTGCATCTCAACACACAAAGAATGTCAGTGATACGAGGCATGGACTGAAAACACTATTTTCCTGTCTCAAGAGGTGGCTGTTTTCAATTAGGCACAGAGAAATGTACTGAGAAGAGGAAGTTAGACTATTGACAGTGGTAAGATGAGAAGCAAAGGATGCAAGAGTAAGTGAAATTCCATAAAGACATAAAAATCTATTTTAATGTAATTCTAATACCTGAAAAAGGATGTGGCATCTTCATCCTTAGAGATGATCCAAATATCACTGAACAAGTACACAACCTGATATAGCCAAACCCAAATTTGAAGACCCTGGACTAGGTGACCTCCAGAAGTCCCTTCTAATCTAAATGATCTTACAATTCTGTCAAGTACACCTCTGGCATCCCACTTAGGTAACACAGCTGTGTTCTGTCTTGAACTGAAACAGTTTGAATCAAAAAGACATAAGGTTCACCTACCTGCTGACATTGCCATAGTAGTCCCAGCCACCATACCCATAGTCACACCGTTTCCTCTTGGTGGTGGAATTGGAGCAGGATACATAGTTGCTGGCATGCCATTAGGCTGCACAACTGTGGTGTGGTGAATTACGTGGGGTGGTGCTGCATATAAAGGCTGTGTGTAGTAAGTGCCTTGCTGTAGGAGAAGAAAAGAAAGTAAATTAAGTAATTACAATGGGGAAGATAAATGGTGTCTTCTTTCATAATCAGGCACTGGAACAGGCTGCCCAGGGCAGTGGTGGAACCACTGTCCCTGGAAGTGTTCAAAACCCATGTAAAAGAGGCCCTTAGTGATACGGTTTAGTGGTGGACTTTGTAGTGTAGGGGGAACACTTGGACTTGAACGTCTTTTACCACCTTGTTGATTCTGTGATTGTGTCATAAAAGCATTATCCTAAAGATGCAACGTATTTACAGAACAGAAACCAAAACACTCAACTACTCTGTTTCACTGGCAAACTTTTTAAACATTTAGCTCCTTTTTTAAGGCATTTAGGGTAACATTCAAAGCAGGGACCTTCGTAAAACTCAGATGCTGACTGTACCACCAACGACATGGACTCATTTGTCTTTCTCTTAATTTCCTACCTTTTCATATATTAATCCAGGACTGAACTTCTCTCACTTTCACAACTTTTTATTCAGCTGCTTTTAGTTAAAGAACCAAACGTTGTAGACAAATCCAAGCACACTGAAGAGACTGGATAAACCTTGATAAATGGTTATTACTTCCCTTCAGCTACTGTGTACATGCCAGGCAAGATTCCTCTATGCAAAAAGAGGGCCAGTTTCTCCAAAATATCAAGCTCACTTAAGTGTCTCAATTCTATCCTACTAGTTTTCAACAGTGTGCCTAGGATGAGATTTTTGAACTCCCCGATTCACAACAGAGGCTCTTCCTAGGAAAACCACATCAATGCAAACTTATGACAGTTTTTGACAAAACAAAATCAGAATGTGGTAGTTAGAGCATCAGCACTTATTTTAAAGCTACTGAATCTAGTGTCATTTCATAGGCTGAACACATAATCAGTAAGTGCAGAGCAACTGTCATGCAACAGTGTAATAGTGAATACAGTAAGAATTCTTAGGAGTGACTTACAGAATATGTGTAAGTAGTTAAAGCTTTCACCATACATGAATAAATAAATGTGATGCAAAATTCAGAGTTCAAGCAGATATAAAGGTAATAAACAAAATACCATCCAGACAGGTTTTTGGGTTTGTTCATTTACCTGTGCATATGGATTCTGCTGTGGATAGGCACTTCGAACTGGGTACACAGCAGTCTGATAGGGATTCGGTGATGACGAATACGGTGGCACTGCTCCACTAGTGGGTGAACAAGATACTTTATATGGGGTTCCTGGTGTATAGCCTGAAACAAAGGTAAATCTGCATTAAAAACATGAAAACTAAGTGCCGGTGCACAGCTTTCTAAAGTCAGGGATAGCAATTGTCTTAATTTCCAAATGCCTTAATCTTCACGCAAGTACTCAGTACACTAGTCTCAATATCCGAGCACGAATTCTATTATTTATGCAATACACTTGACTGTGTCAATTAAGTTATCGACAGTTAACTTTATTTTAGCACTATTTGTTTTTCAGATCTCTGGATATGGGATTAAAGAAGTGGATTTGGATTTTTGTAACAATATCATTAAATACTTATATTTGGCATAGTAAGTGGCATTCCTACATAGAAGGATTTAGCACAGCTTAGTATCAACCCAGTTCTCAATGCATCATGAAAATGTAATGGCAAAACACAGCCATGGTCAACTAACCTGCAGTTACATTCTGTAGAAGATACAGCACAGAGTAATTTCAAGTGTCACAAATCATGTAAAGAGCTCAAGATTAATTTTAACAGAGAGACATGATCTGCAACCTCTACTTTAATTTACATTTATTTATGCATATTTGTTTCCTGGCTACAATAACTGACTAAAATAAATATGAGCAGTCACACCTTTAAAACACGAGCACCGTAGAGTTCATCACAACTGCAAATTAGACTTTGAAGGTACTTAAATATCTTTAAATCTTTTTGTCTATAACTTATGTACACATACCCTTAATCGTCACTTAGGAATTACTTTATACATTACAGTAATACTTCAGAAGCCATCAGGAAGAATTCTGCATTCCTATTGCTAAGCCCCCAGAATCAGTCTGCTATCTAAGAGTTGGGAACTGTTCTGATTTTTACAAGGATAAATAGCAACTGTTGACTCACCATGCCTAAAGACACTTCTTCCCTAATTTCTCCAGCCCTCATCACGCAGTCTCAGGGTAACAGAACAAGGGCTTGACAAGGCATGAAGGAGATCTACTAGAAGCACCACTGCTGCTGCACACTACACTCCCAAGATTATACTATGGCTTAAAGTCAGAGTGACAATACAAATACCTTTGCAGCAGCATCCACCAGTAATTACATTTCGCATACTTAATAATAGGGATGACCTATTCTGGGGAAAGCATCAAGGCCCTAGCCTGCGCTATGCTGAAAAGATCTTGGGTCTCACGCAGCTGTGTCACTCTAGGAGACAACATCCACAGCTATGATTTCTATTTAGCTGGAATTGTACAAACCAGTACTAGGGCAACACAAGGAACTAAAAATACTTGGTAATTATAGAAAAAAATGAGACTGTCGGAATTGAGAAAAGGTTGACTTCTAAAAATGTCTAGAATGTGCTGACTTCAATACAGAGAACAGATCTGAAGCCATAGAGCAGAAAGAACACTGGCATTTGTGTTGTGAAAGATCAGTCTGTGCAGACAGCATGATGAGAGATGACCTTCATGCTTTTTGCAGAAGTCTGAGATTCTTTCCAATTTCATTCCACCCTTCACACAGAAAGTAGTTACTTCCACAAAGAAATAAGTTTACTATGGGGTTTGGGTTTTTTTAATGGAATCTATCACCTTTGAGACAATGAAGAAAGCTACCACAGCACTTACTGTGAACTCTCGCTTTTATAGATCCTAAGTACTTCACAAATAGAGCATGCTGAGGAAGTAACTTCTATTTCTAGTATGGAACGCTATTAGAGTTGAAATATTCAGCTACAAAAAGCTGAACACAAAGCATCACAACAGCGCTACAACTATGTCCTCATTTAAGCCCCCTCTCATTCTAAAAATGATACAGTTGCACAAGCAATTAGACTTTCATTCTTACAAAGTGGCAGAATAGTTCTTATACAGATGTGCCTTCCCATTTAAGTTTTGTCTCCCTTAGAGAGAGGCACAAAGACCTTAAAAGTAAACCATATGGTTATTCAAAACCACAGAAATTTAAGGAAGATACTGATACTGCTTTCTGAACAGCAGTATTCAAGCACATTCAAGTACTCCTTTGTGATGTGGATTTACAAAGTACTTGAAGTTGTTATCTGCTTGAATTAGAAGATCTGGACGTTTCAAACTGTAGTTCATAGCTTAAAAGAGTAACTAACAAAGTTATTGTTAGTTGTGAAATAAGAGCTTATTTTCTATTCAATAGCAATAGGCTCTCATAGTACTACCTTTAAAAAAATTAAGACATTTGAAGATGGTGTATGACTTCTCTACACCTTTATTCCTTTTTCACAAACGTAAAGACTTCTTACCTTGCTATGTAGCATGATATATATTCCAAGATTAACCAATGCAAACTAATCTTAAACAACTGAGTCTAACAAGTCAAATTATCTTTACCAGAAACCATAACCTTCTACTACAACACCACTGACACAGAGGAAAACCCCAATCAACTGGACAAAAGCAAGCTGATGGTAAAAGCCTATGTACGGTTTTGAATCCCATGCTAAGAGCTACACCCTTGATGGGAACTGCTCTCCCTTGATCATTGCTCTCAGGAAAGTTCTGAAGTAACCCAGTGCAAATGCAAGCTGAGACTCCCAGATATGGTACTTACACAGAAGCAGTACCCTAGACAAAGGTTCTACTTTTTTTAATTACTGGAACTTAAAACGTCCATTCATTTCGCTCCCTTAAATTCAGTAACAAAGACAAGCCCAAATCAGTTCTGCACTTGCTATGCCTCTAATTAGTGAATTGCAGAGACACAGGGTGTACCAAACAGAATACTTCAGAGTTCCAAGGAAAGCCACACAGCTACACCCTTTTAACAGGTTCTTGCAGGCAAGCATTTTAGATGACTTACTCTCTCTTGCCTCAGTATTTGCTGCCATACCCTTTGACAAGTCTGCTGGTAGTTTCTGAAATGCCATATGGTACAAACATAGAAATCCAATATGGAAAGCAGGCTTCCACAACATACGCTTCACAGTTTCAAGCAGCATCCTTTCCTACCCCCGTAAGTTACATACGGACAGTCAGGAACAAACTCAGTTATGTGCAACATGTACCTCTGAAAAACTGGCATAATACACCTAAAGGAAAGAGTTCCTGCAGATGGCCAAGATCTACACTAAGAAAGCAATGTAAGGAATTCCTTAGTACACAAACTAACCGTAAGGAGAATACTGTTCTACCAGATGCTTATTCATGGTTTAAGTGGAAATTAAATGCTGCCAGTTTCTCTTTTGTTTCAAGCAACAGCAGATAAAAATTATCTTCTAATAGCAAAAGCAGAACTAAACGAAAACTTCAGTGAGTGCAACCACAGAATTAACCAGGGTATGGCAGTAAGACCTTCAAGATCAAGTCCAACTGCTACGCCAGCACTAAGTCCACCACTAAACCATGTCATTACGGGCCTTGTCTACACAGTTAGGAAGTTATGTTTCACACCCTCAAAGAACCTCCTGGATTGTTTCTTTGCTGTGTTGCACTTCCAGCAGATATCTGGTAGGCTGAAGTCCCCCATAAGAGAACAAGATCATGAAACTTGTCCCAGTTGTTTGAAAAACACTTTATCTGCAGCTTCATCTTGGCTCAGTGGTCTGTAACAGATTCATACCAGGATAACTGCTTGGTTTGCCTTCCCCGATGTTCACCCACAAACATTCAACCCTCTCACTCACAACACTGACTTCAAGGCAGTTGATGCACTCCCTGACATACAACATAATCCTATCACCTCTTCTTCCCTGCCTGTCCCTCCTGAAGAGCCTGTAGTCACCCATTGCGGCACTCCAATCACACGAATTGTGGCATGACATTTCTGTAATGACAACTATGTCATGACTTCCCTGCCGCATACTGGCTTCCAGCTCCTGTTTGTTGGCACTGATGCATTTAAGTTGCCCTGAGGAACTGGCATGCTATCTCCTGGGTCATTTCTAGCAAGCCTGCTGTTATCCCCTTTCTGTTCAAAGCTAGTTTAAAGCCCACTCTCTGATCCCTGCTAGCTTCTGGGCTAGGATCCTTTTTACCACTTTGGGACCGTCATACCCCACAGGCCTGGTGCTGTGTAAACTGACCTATGGTCAACAACCCCAAAATTCTGATGCTGATGCCAGTCCTGGAGTCAGGAGTTAACTTGCATGATTTTTCTGATGCTTCCACTGTCATTGTTCGGTTTCTCTTGTGCCTGTTTTCCCATCTCTCCTTTCCTCGGCTCTTGACATTGCTTTTCTCTCAAATCAAAAGCATGCAAGTGCAGTTCCTTAAATCCTCCCCCAGTATCCACTATGGACAAAACCATTTTATCCAGCAACCAGGCTTTCCAGACAATTGGTTCGTGCAAGACAATTTCAAGGGCAGAAAGAAGCCAGCAAGCTGAACTTGGAAAGGTATGATTTAAGAATAGGGTGAAAGAACAATTGTGAAGACAATACACAGAAGGAAAAACAGGGATCTGGAAATAACCAGTAGAACACAGAGCAAGCAGAACGACAAAGGAAACAGTGAATGGAAACACGATTGTCAAGTGTCAGCCTGAAATACAGAAACAACAGCTAAACCCTCAGCTTTTCCCTTCTCTGAAGGTGAAAGCAGTATGACTTAAGATTATACACAATTTATCAGATGATTCTTTATGAGTCATATTCAAAGGAATGTAAAACTTAACACACAGCATAAGTGTTATTGTTAAGTCCCTACAGCTCTTCCTCATTCCTGGTTCTAACAACTTCTAAGCTTCATGTTACTGCTTTGATATACTTATTACACATACCTGTTTGGAAGGTAGGATTTGCTCCAGGATACATATTAGGGGAATAGGCAGGCGCAGCCGCTGCATAGCCCATGGGGAAGCCAGCTAGAAGAAGGAACACATCAAAGTTACTTTCTAGGCTGACTGCACAGTCTAACCAGACTTTACTC
>JAVHNF010063153.1:0-11874 GCA_034783455.1 Micropsitta finschii
AGCAGGATGTGTGCTAGGATGGGGTGGTTTTCTCCTTCATTTTCCTTCTTTCTCTTGCTGATTTGCTGCCAAACACCTCGGTGAGCCCCTTGGACATGTGTTAACAAGGGGTAGGATTTTTGGAAACTTCCTGTGCATTCTCCATTTGCTTTGGTTACACATGGCCATACGTGTCCTAGTCCAAAGCTGTGTGCTGGAGACCACACTGAAGAACTGCTTTTCTCATACAAGCTAATACAAGAGAAGGGGAGGTGGAGATCTTTCACACACAAGTCAAGAATTGGTGTGTTACTAATTGCTGTAGCAGATAATATTATCCCTCAGAGGATGTTGTTATTTTATAAACAAGGGGGTAATTTACAGCTCAATTACTGAAATCATGAGTTAACTCATGAGCATAATGAATAAATACATTTGCAAGTACAAAATTTAATTTGCACAGATTCTAGTCGTCTAGGCATTAAGAGGCAGATCATTATTTGATAAGTAATCTGGAATGTCATATGAAATGACATTTATTTTCACATGTAATCCAAATGACGAAATGTCCTGAAATAAGATTTCAAGGGCCTTGTCCTTTCTTCCCTGCAACGAAGGGCAGTGTTTTCATCAGCTGCTCCAGAAATGTGTTCTGGAGCTGCCTGGCAGCAGAGAGGAAGGCAGGAATCCTTCAGGAGTGACATAGAGAGCAGAGTAGCAAACCTAGGTTCATGCAGGTGTAATTGTTTTAATACTACAACATGCAAAGAGAGAAGGTAGAGACAAAAAGTGGGGATGCCTTCAGTGGGCTTGGAGTTAGTGTTAGCTGACAGCAGCATGGCTGTAGGGCTGGGAGTACTTCTGGAGCTAAAGGGGAGATGTTAGTGCCACTGCCCTAGCACTGGTGAGGCTTCTGCTCTGTGCAAGGATGCAAACAGAAGCAGTGGCAAATAAACCTAGCAAAGGGGGGTTTTGCAGTCCACTGCTGTCTGTGCTTGCTGCTGCTCACAGCAGGACTTTGTACTTGTCTCAGGCTTGTCTCATCCTCTGGGGCGTGAGGAGCCCTGCCTGCTGCCTGCCTGCTGCCTGCACACCGCCTGCCTGCTGACTGCACACTGCCTGCTCACTGCCACGCTGGTGTCAGAGCTGGGGATGGTTGCTGCTGCCTTGAGTAAGAGGCAAACAGCAGGCACCTGCACTTCAGTTGCTGCTATTGAATAATCTTGGGCTACTGGTGCCCTTTTGTAGGATCATATCTTTATTGGAGGCTGTTAAAGCCAAACCTCCCAACAGCAATAACATGACTACAAAGCATTTCTAAGAAAAAAGTACGTGGGAATAAGGGAGATACTGAGATCCCAGCCAATTTCAGTACAATACAAGTCTGAAGTATCCTCATAAATTTAACAAGTCAAATTTAAATGTATACAAGGCTTAGGAGCATACAGGAAACAGGATCAGCCAAACCTTCAAAGGCCAATCATTGTCTTTCAGAAAGTCCACTGAAAGGCTCATGCCATAAAAAAGGTGTATTCACATAGCTGATACAGTGATAAACCCGGTGGAGAAATGCCAGCAACCAGAGCGGGCAGGGATGCTCGCTTCAGGGATGTCACAGTGAGTAGCCCAGCCTGTTGTTACGGAGCGCTTTGTCCTGCTCTGTCTGCAATAAAATAGGGTCCTTTTGATGTAAATCTGGAAAGACTTTGGTAGGTGCTTTCCTTCTAGGCAAGCAGCAGCCCTTGCCACTGGCTTTATGATGGGTCAGCCAGCCTGTGCAATCTCGGTGCTGGAGACTGGCAAGGTATTACCTTCTCAGTAATGCTCATTCCTTGCCTGGCATCATCTCCATCACACTCCTGAGAAGCACAAGCCACAGCCAGGAATGCAGCACATGGAGGTGACTTCTCTGTCCTCTGTGACATACACTCTGGATACCACAGGTAAGAGAGGACACGGAGAGAGCTAGAAGACACTGCTTGTGCTGTATGCCCAGTTTATCCCTGTTTTCTTCTCAGAGCTGAAGGCACCTATGGATTTGGAGCATGTCTGCTGTAGGCACCAGGAGTAGGATCTTGAGGGAACCTCGCAGACTGCTGCAATGTGGAAACTGTGCTAAAAAGTCCCAAGTCTGCCCTATTTAACTCCCAGATTAATAGCTAAATGCATTCATGAAATGCTAGAGACCCACATCTCATTCAGCCTGCCTGAGTGGTGTCAGCATGGCCAGCTTACCATACCTAATCTTTCCTTCTGTGTGTTATTTGTGGACAGCAGGCTATATTATGCCTTCATCATGTGCCATTGTGTGTTTGTACATTTTACCCATCTGTTCGGAAGCAAGAAGCAATGCCATATGACTTCAGCAACCAGTCATGCTCTCTAAATAGCAAAGCATCCAAGCAAGCTAGATAGCAAACCATCCAAAGGCTGCAGTAGAATGTCAGAAAAGTGTCAGGAAAATGCCCTGCCACAAAGACATTGGGAAAACCAAGGTCATTTCATGGCTTGTTTGTGAGTGGGAAGCAAAACCACCCGTCTGAAGAGGCCAGCAGGTCTGGGATGTGTGTTGAAGGACCTGTCATGGAGGAATTTGTGGACCATAAGGCTTTGTCAAAAATAATTTTTAAATGAAATGCGTTGTCCTAGCAAGACACATGCCTGAGACATAAACAAAACCAAGGTACAAAATGTGGTGTTTAAAGGCTGAATTCTGTCTCGTGAATAGAAGACACATGCATGCATCTCAGATCACATTTTGGCCTGATTTGAAACTGTGCTTGCAGAGGCTGCAGCAAGAGCAAGCAGAGGAAAGCTCCATGTTCTTTTATGACCCTCTAGACCAGACGAGCCTTTCTGTGCTCCCCTGTGAGCAGGAAGGCTCTGACAGCAGCTCGTGTGCATTAGTTCTCCGGCTGCAGGATGGAGAGTCCTGTGGCTGCACTGGGCAGTGTGGCGGCTCAGCTACCCACTGCACATCATGAGCAGGCAGCAGCAATGCCACTTACACCTGCCTGGAAGCCAGGTCCAGACCTGCACCTCTGTGCCTGTGCTGCCCTGGGCGGGTTTGGGGCTGGTGAGCTCCCAGCGACACCACCACGCACGAGCGTCCTGCAAAAGAGCTGGTACTGAGGCTTAACCTTTATTAATAGGAGGGAGGAAGAAATAATGCTGGCAAAATATTGTCAAATACTTCAAATTAATGATTAATTCTAGATGGAGTGATACTGTTTGATGTGGTCTTTTCTGGTTTAAACAGGAGAAGGGTGATTCACTCTGAAGGAATTTATAAAAACACAAGTATTTGCTCATGGACAATAAATACTGGGGCAGATAAAAAGGGGGATGAAGTGTTCAGCATCGTGATAGTAACTCCACTAGAGAAAACTTTTGACCTTCTCACATCTTAAATCAATGTGCTCCCCCCCACCCCACTCTCCTCCAGGCCTGCCCTTGAGGCCGCGGGGATGGGTGTGAGGGAATGTGCTGGGCTTGCCTTTAGCTGCATTGCTGTCAGGTCCCCCTGTCTCCCTCCTGTCCCCACAGAAAGGCTCAGGTGCTGGCACCCAGCAAGGGGCATGGGACAGCACCCGACAGCAGTTTACACAATCTGTGTACACAGCGTAATCTGTCAATTTGCCTGTTGTAAATGTAAAGTGTATAAACCCAGTGCTAAACTGTTGTCGTTTACAGAGCTGCCCCGCCTGGGAAGCTGAGATTTACACTGCCTGCTGGCGAGCGGGACTTCTGTCCTGTCCCATCCCGGCCTGCCCTGTCCTGTCCCCTCCAGTGCTGGCAGCAGGGATGCCCAGCGGGGATGGCTGCAGGCAGCAAAGAACCCATTAATAACCCAGACGGAGCTGCAGCAGAGGTGCTGGCAGTGCTGCGCGTGCCCTACAGCACCTGACCGACGTCGGATGTGTACCTGAAGGAGGGAGCTTGCTATCTACCTTTCCCGTGGGAATATGATGCAGCCGGGATAACCCCCAGACCTTGCTGGGGCTTTGCCAGTGCCATTAAGGTGTTGACGGCTGCTGATTACCCTGACAGGATGGTGGTTTTATTGAGACAAGATTAGCCACTCACTGCACTTTGAAGGGAGGCCGGGCACACACCGTCACCAGCTGTCCCCTGCCAGGAAGGGCTCCAGAGCCTCTCTTCACACTGGGCTTTTTTTGCTTTACGAAATCTATCTATTTTTCCCTTAAAGCTAACAGCATGGGGGTGAGATGGGGAGCGGATGGGGCAGTCCCCGAGCTCTTGTCCAGCCTCGCCGCAGCTGAGCCCCTACCTGCAGCTGTTCCCGCAGCATAGCCTTGCAGGCTGTCAGCGGGCCTTTCATCACAGACCCCACTGACATCATCCTTTCCAAAACACCTGAGCTCCTCGTGGTCCCTGTGCTCGTAACACTTGGAAGTGACAGCGGCTTCTGGTTTCAATTAACCCAGGGGCAGTTTGGGGACTGTGATTGCACAGGAACAGAGGGGAGAGGAGAAAAGGCTTTTCTGAGCGGCAGCAGCAATGGAGTGTGTGGGTGAGGAATTCCTGTAAAAAGCAGATGTTTTCTCTTTCCTTCCTCCTTCTTTTGCTCATCTTTCTCTTTTGTTTTTTCCTTCTCCTGAATTCTGTGGAGCAGACAACCCAACAGCACATTTTTCACCTTCAAAGCTTTGCTGAAGAGAATTCTCCACTGCTATTTCATTTCTTCCTGATGTTCACAGATCGTAAAGCAAACAGCCCCTGGAGAATAGGGAGAGCAGATCTATCCCGCGGTCACAGCACAGGACCAGATTGGCACTCTTGGTGCACGACAGCCTTTCCCCAGTGGTCGGCAGCCAGGGGAAGCACACATACATCTGCCTTTGGATGCTGAGTACCAAACATAGCGCCACAGTCAGATGCTGCTGACACTGGAATCGGGGACACACAGAAGTTTGCAGAAGTCCATGAATTCCATCTTGGACAGGCACAAGGATAACAGCCATGAGCAGAGGCTGCTTGCATCAGGGGAAAGCAGGCACTGAAGTCCCTGTGCTGGCCCTGCTAACTGGGTTTTCTGGTGCTGGCCCAGAAGGAGACACACTTGCAGGTCAGCAAAAGCAGGTCCCATCCGGAGCCTTCCTCCCACTGCCTTCCCATGGTCATGCAGCAGACAGGGATCCCAAATCTTGTGTGTTTGTGAGATGGAGGGAGGGAGGAAGCCGTAATCCAATGAAATCCCAGCCCACAGTGTGATGGATACTTAAATTACTCTCACTCATGTCAACATGTTCAATGCCTTTCAGAAGAAAGGTAGTTAAAAGAGATGTAAATGGAAAATAAGACTGAGGGGCAGACAGGGATAAAGAGTTCCATCATGCTAATGTGAGATCTGCTTTTAAAACACCATTTTTAGACCTGGCTGCAGTAGGGGATTGCTGCCCCCTGCAATGCATGGCAGTGCTGATCTTGCCGTGGGAAGATGCTCTATGAGAAGGAGGAGTGAGAATCCAGCCCAGAAGCTGCAGCATGGGGAGGGACAGGAGTGAGGAATGGTGGCCAGTTGTTCTTGGAGGGCTGGGGGAGGACACTGGTCTGCTTTCATCAGTGACTTGGACACTGAAAGGGAGCATTTGTTTGCAAGATGTGTTTCCCGAGCCAGGAAAGTGAGATGTGGAGGCTGGTGTGGGGCTGGTCCCCCAGGGCTGCCTGTGAGGGTGGGCAGTGGGCAGTGTGCTTCCTGTGTGTGCACAGCTGAGTCAGAGGAAGAAAACTGCAGAAGGGAATGACAAAACTGCCAGGAAGACAAATGGGGCTGAAATAATCACTGGGATTGGGAGAGTCTGGAGCAGCTCCTGGCAGGAGTGGCAGCAGCCAGAAAGTAACCTCATTGCTCACTGGAGCCTGAGACACATGTGAGAGGGACGAGCTGGCATGGGCTGGTGAATGACAAGTGTCCTCTGTGCCGCATCTGCTTGTCCTAATTCACCACCACTTGCACAGGAGCACAAGCTCGTTCCTCACCATGAGCCTGCAGAGGAGGTGCTGGAGGCAGAGGTGAGGAGCAGCCAGCCCTGCGGGGTTTGTCACTGGGGATGTGTCACCTTTGATACCAGCTCTATGCCTTAAAGATGTCCCGTGCCTAAGGAAAAGCCACTTGGAGGCTCTGTACCCTGGGGGTGAACAGCAGCAACCATGGATTGGGATGTGGGTTGCACTGAAAGGATGGTGCACAGAGATGCCACCCCACACTGCGATGCTGCCAGTAGTGCAGAGCCACAGTTCTAAGCTGGGTCCATCCCCATCTCCTGGGGGTCCTGGGAGCTGCTGACCAAAACTTGGCAGGTTTGGGGTGAAAGCTGGTTCTCTTTGAAGGTGCTCCAGCCCCACTCCTCATGTGCCATGGGGATGCCAGGAAGGATGAGGGCACCACTCACCTCCTCCCTACCTGCACCCCCATTCAGCCCCCCCCCACCTCAACCAGGACCGGGGTTAAGGATGGCTGTGGGACTTGCCGGCAGCCCGGTGCAGCCTGATGGGGCCTGGAGCCAGCCCAGGCAAAGAGTTGATGGTTTTCACACCCTGTCAGCCTGATGAACAGCCCCTCTCCCTTGGCGCTCAGCGCCTGCAAGGGTCAATTACAGCAATTACTTCAAGGAGTGAAACCGGCTGCTGGCAGCACTGGAGAAAATCCTTGTTTCAGGTTTGGCTTTGTCACAGGAAGGAAAGAAGTGCCTGGGTTTGTAGTGCAGGGGGAAGGAGCCTTTACTGTGTGGAGGGCAAAAGTCAGGGGTGTCTGGGTGTTTGGGTGGGAAAGGACTACCCGGGTGTTTGGGGAAAGCCACTCTGTTCTGCTAGTGTGATTCTGAGCAGCAGCCCCCAGCTCACTTGGCCACTCAAGAAGGGCCTAAAAGAAATCCAGCAGTTGTAGGGAGCAGCTAACAAGTGATGGAGACTGCCTTCAAAAGTAGATGGGATGTGTAATGTGAGAAAAGAAAAAGGACAAAACACTGGCAAGTTAAAAGCGAAGTCACAATAGAGGTGATTTAAAAATTTGAGGAAGAATTTGCTAAAGGTATTAAAAGCTGAAAATAAGCTTGTTTGCGTACATGCCAGGAGCAAGAAACAAGCCAGCCGGCCAATGCAGGTTGTGGATGGTGGAGGCTTGAGCAAAGCACCCAAGAGCAGCAAAGCCTCAGCAGAAAAGCTGAAGGGTGGTTTGAAGATCAGGAAGGATGCTCAGGCAGTGCCCTATGGCAGCCTTCCTACAGGGCTGTGCCGTGGGGCCCATCCCATGGCAGGGGCCTGCCAAAGGTGTCTTCTAACAAAGCGAGTAGCTGCGGAGTGGCACGTGTCTGGGACAAGGCAATGCCAGCCCAGCCGGGGCTGGTAACCAGCTGCCCCTGCCAGCCTGGGGCAGAGTGGGGAAGGCAGCAGGAGCCATAGCCAGAGGGGTCAGGAGAGCCATGGGCAATTTGGGAGAAGTGATCTATAACAGTCTGGGTCAATGCAGCACTTGGGGAAGACTGAACACCACCTTTCAGGAAGAAGACATGCTTTGCTAATCAGCCAGGCCCGTGAGCATGGGGAGCAGAGCAATGTGCCCAGCATGGGGCAGCGGCACTTCCAAAACGGTTTTGCCTCATCACCTCTCCAAAAGTCCCTGAACGCCCAGTGGACCAGAGGGACATTGGCTTAGCAGGGAGAAAACAGCTGGTTAAAAGACTGTAAAGCTGGAGCAGGAGCTCACAGTGTTAAACTTCAGGCTGATAAACTAACAGATGAAATTCGGTATTGATAAAGGCAAAGCAACAACCAGCAGAGAAACAGCCCTAACTAGCCATGCAGACCCTGACCTGTCCTTCAGCAATGCTGGGTGAGAGCCAGGACAGCAAGCGTAATGCATGACTATGGAAGGAATAGAGAACTACTAAAGAGATCCTTCTTTAGTAGTTCTTTAGTATTATGTGCAGGTCTTTTTCTCATAAAGGATGTAATAGGAATAAAGGACTCTAAGGATGCTTGGAAGTAAAGTTTGGAGGCATGGTGAAGAAAGATCTGTTGTCCAGGTCACACAAGCTTGGAAAAGCTGGAGGGAAATGATAAAGGTCCCAGAAGCCAGAGCGGCAAGTGGTGGGAGAGCTAGCATCAAACTGGGAACAGTGGAATAACAGCGAGAACAAATCCAAAGCAAAGAGGAGGAAGCCCTTGCCTTCAGCAGGCACTGCTCCACTGCGGAACCTTCTGCCACAGACTGCTGTGACAGACAGAAGTGCATGAGGTGGGGAAAGCTGCACCCACTGATGCTCTGAGTCAGCCTGACACAACAGCAAGCAGATGGGATGAGCTCGGTCATACCCACCCCACTGCCCTGCTCCCCTGCCAGCCCCATACCTGCCAGTGTCACCAGTGGGGTGCTAGGGGCCTTCACCACTCCCACAGGAGCAAGGTTATTTCAGCTCCTCATGCACTGTGAGCTGCCGATCCCTAGCCTGGAAAAGGGATGAAGAGACCAGACCACCAGACCATGAGGCTGAGCTGAGCCCAGAGTGGCACCTTCTAAGATGCAGAGTCAGGCAGGGAGCTGTGCCCTTCTGCTTTGCTTCCCACGTGCCACGCTCTGGCTCTGAGCTGCTGGGCAGAAATCCACGCTGACCTGCCTCTGCTGCCTCTGCTGCCTCTGCTGCACAGCACCTTCACCCCTCCTTGGCTTTTATGAGCAAGACTTGACTGAGCTTTCCTCTGTTAGATTGAAAAACATCTTGAGTCACGAAGAAAAAGAAGCCGAACCTGCCTCTGCATCACACTTGGACTGACCTGGGCGTCTGGGCTGTGGGTGCTGGATGCCCAGCCTGGTGCACCTGCAAGCGGAGTGAGGCAGGAGGGCAGCAGGGCTTGGTGTGGCTTCTGGCAAGCTATTTATTTCTGGTGCAGAGCCATTTGCTGCCTATAGGGCTGGCCAGCCCTGCTCTGAGCCTGGAGCACCATCAGCAGAGCTCAGCATCCTCCACGGCTCCACACCAGCATCTGACCCCCAAAGGCACATTCTCAGGCAGCCCTCCCTGCTCCTCCTGCCCGCAGCCTGGCACCCTGCCCCACTGCCATCCTGCTGCCATCCTGCACGTGAGGGCTGCAGGCAGAGGCCTGGCTGTGGCATCGCTCACCCTCTGGGGTGCGGGACAGGGGTGGGATTTGCGGAGATTATGCCGGAGGAATTACAAAGGAGCAGACTTTCCCACAGATGCTTCAATTGCCGCTCTGAGAAAGTGTGTGATCCGCGGCAGCCTGCCTGCCTCACGGTGCTTTGGGGAGCGCACAGGAACAGCACACATGGTTTTTAATAATTAAGTAACTTTAATTGTCCTGGGAAAGCAGCGCTTGCCTTGGGGCATTCTGCGCAAACTCGTAATTAATGTTACCGGGAGAGATTACGGTAAGGAGAACTGAGAAATGATTCACTTTTGCTTTTTAAGCCTCTCCGTGTTAAAGCTGTATTATCCCTCAGTTTAAAGCCTCATTTAGCTGTGAAGAAAACCAGTGTACTCGTGGGGGGGCAGGGGAAGGAAGGCAAAGCACCCTGACAAATTACAAACAGCCACAGCAGCTGTGGCAGGATGGGAGCCAGTGGCCGATGTGCCTGGTAGCATCCCGGGTGTGTCGAGCAGCACCACGATGGAGAGCCCGGAGGAGTGGAGGATGCTGATCATCAGCCTGGGCCCTGGATTGGTGTGTGTGTAATTCCCATTGCAGCTTCTTGCTTGAAGGCTCTGAAGGCAGCTGCCAGTGCAGAGCTGCCAGGCAGTACCAAAGCAAAGGCTGGTCTCTTCAGGTCCACCCCAGTTATGCACCAGAGGGCCAAATCCTAAGAAGCCCTGATCTGAAGAAGTGTGACTTCCTCCTTGGAGTCAAAGGGTGACTAGGCCTTTGTAAATCCAGTTTATTCCAAGTAAATAAGTGTTTGGCACCCTAAACCTGGCCATGCTCTTCAGCCATGACCCGCTCTCAGTCCTCCAGGGGATGGCGATTTCCTGCAGCAGTGCATCTCCTGCCTCAGCCATGAAGTCAGCAAGCGCTCCTCCAGGATGTACCTGGCATGGGTGGCAAAATCCCCCATGTCGGGGCACACCTCGAGCGAGCTGAGCCCTGGAGCCCCTGGGAGGCCTCTGGACCTCCCAGCCCTCATTCTCAGGCAGCTGCCTGCCTCTCCAGGGCTGCTGAGCCGGGAAGGATTCTTTCAGCTCACAAGTGATGCTGAGAGCCATCGCAGCCCAAGCCCCACAGGGAGCCCAGTCGACAGGCTTTGCCGGTGCAGCACAAAGAGGTGGGCAGTGATGGAGGGATGAAAATCCTTCCCAGTGTGTGCGTCGCCTGGGATCCGCGGCGCTTGCTGGTGCGTTTCACCCGCTTTAAAACCAACAATTTATTGGACTGGAGCATCTCTTTTCTTTCTTTTTTTTCCCTTCTGTTTCTTTTTTTCTTTCCTTCCCCCCAACGCAGATCACTGGACTCACACAGGACACAAGGTATTTTACTCTATAGAAATCCTTTTTTCAGGCAACTATGTCAAGAATGTTTTCATACTTTGGGCTGGATGGGAAAAAAAAAAGGGCTTAATCCCCTGAGATGGTTATTTCTCTGAAAACAGACATGCAAATGCTGGACTTGTCAAACCTTAAAATGTTTTCTTTATTCAGGGAATTACTGCCTGCCTGCTGAGCCTGGGTAATGCTGACAGGCTAAGCCCGGGGCCTTGGCAGCAGAGCATGCAGAGTGTGGGAAAGGGCGGCTGAGGCACGCGCCAGATAAGATCATACAATAAATGATACAGCCCTCCGGAGCACACGGCCACTTTCATATGCAAACAGGCCTCCCGGTACACACACACACGTGCGCACACACGCTTCCCGGGCAGGATACAGCACCTTGCAGCATGCCAGGGCAGACGCACCAGCACATGCATGCAGACGGCCGCATGGCTGATGGGGCAGCACAGCACTGGGGATTACAGAGGTGCTGGGATACGAGGGGATGCTGCAGGACCCAGGATGGATTTGCCCAGCCTGGAAAACATCCCAGGTGCTGGAGGAGGAGGGATCTTCTCAGCGACCCATAGTCTGGTCAGGCATGTTCCCTAATCATTGTGTCATGCTTCAGTGGCTGGATTTTGATGCATCTGGTGCCTTGGTTCCTGTTGCAGTTGAGGGGTGGTGGCTTGCAGACTGTGCTGACATCCCACAAGGAGGAGAAAGCCATCATTTAAGCCCTTTGCTAGTTCTGTCTTTGAGCAGTAGCCTAAAGCCTGGCAACAGGACCCAAATGGTTCAGAAGAGGACAAAGTTAATCCAAAATGCACTGGACTTTTAATTGCATTTTTTTAAGTTAGCGTGTTGCTTTTGGCCCAAGTGAAGTTTTTTGATGCATGTTCCTGGGGCTGGGCAATGCAGCCACAAGGTCTGCTTTCTGACAGGGATTCATTTCTAAACAGAAGCAAAGAGCATGACCCTGCTGATGGGAGCAGTGGGACTGATGGTGCCATGTCCCTACTGCCCATGGGAGCAGAGCCAGCCTCCCCGCAGGGAGCCACAGGGCCCTCACAGGGACATTTTCGTTTGCTTTGCAGTGTGAAAACCTGATTCAGCCGGGGCGCAGGCTGGCAGGAGGCTGGTGTGAGCCTCCCTCGAGCCCTAAGTGTGGCACTTGCACATTTGTTTTAATAACCTGGTGCCTGGCGACCCGCAGCAGGCAGCAGAGAGCAGCTGTCACGGGTGATAGAGCTGGTGGGTCACACAGCCGGCCGCAGCCAGTGACCCACACACCAAGCGGCGCCAGGGTAGAAACGATGGCTGCTGAGCTACTGAAAGTGCAGCAAAAGCCACTGTGGGAGGGAGCTCAGATGTGAAGCCAAATTGAGCTCCT
>JAVHNF010063153.1:21770-35175 GCA_034783455.1 Micropsitta finschii
CCTTAAGATCATCTAGTTTCAACCCCCCTGCTATGGGCATCTCAAGCCATGCCACACTATTTGCTGCTATACTGCATTTTCCAAGTCTGTCAAGTGTTCACAGTTGCTGAAATGTTAACAAATGCTAACCAATCTCCTGAAATGAAGAAATTCCTGGACTAGTCTCCAAGAACCAGAAGAGGGGGGCACAGAAAGATGGGGGTCTGTTTATTCACAGATCTCTGACTCCTCACCCTGTTTCTATCCAACAGAAATGAGACAATGCAGGAAGAAAGTTACACACTGCAAAGCAAAGAAAGCATCAACATCTGGAAAGCAAAGAAAGCATCAACATCTTTAAAGAGCTGAAACACTCAGGACATTAAAGAAAGGTAAGTTATGTAGTCTTTCACATGCACTTACTCAAGTTCTCAGCAATACTACATAGCTGCAAGCAAGGACAAAAGGTGGTTTGTACAACCTGAGACACCAATCGCCATGTGGACGTTGAAGAACTCTTGATCCTAGAGGTCTTGCTGAGCAATTAATTTCCTTCCAATATGTGGTAAGGCCTATAGACCAGCCTCATCTTAACAGAACAACAAATTTACTCGTCCAATGCCTAAGATGCAATCGACAGTCATTCACTTAGCTGTGCTTACAAAACACTGTCTGTTTGAAACAATCTCATTTATTTCAGAGTTAAGCAAAATTTTGTGAAATAGTTGTCGGAGTTAAGCCTTCAGGGCCCACACTTAAGGTCATGGTCACTGATTTCAAAAGATTTCATTCACAAAGAATATCCTAACTTTCCTAAACAACAGCCATAAAAGACATCATGTACCTGTTTATAATGAATATTCTTAACTAAACAAAAAAGACACGTACTTATGTATATTCTCTCATCAGCTTCACTAACCCAAGCATTCTATTTAGTGAGCACCATATAACTGTTCTTAAACTTTCTGAAGAAAAGGTACCAAGAAATTAATAGAGCACTATTCCTGACAGGCACTAACCACCTTTTCTCTATAAAGGGACAAGCTGTTAGGATCCTCCAAGACTCATCCATTAAAAAAGCTAATTAAGAGGCACCTGAAGAAACATGCAAGTTAAAAGCCAAGATGACTTTATCATTGCATTCCCCCTTTCCAAAACAATCCCTTCCCCTAGAATGAACTTTGTTTCCATTCAGCCAAGTGCAACTGCTAAGCATTTCTAAATGCTTGCATGTGTTCGTCTTGCTTATGAAACAGAAACTCTATCACAGAATCCCAACAGCCTAAGGTATAACAGATCTTAGATCATGCACTAGTTTGCTACCTTATTAGATGCTAAGAAACTAGAAGTACATTTGAGTATTTGTAAGCCATCTGAAACTAATCCACCCTCTCAATACAAACTGCTATTTTATTCTCTGCTCTTCATAAACATATACTTTATTTTCTTCTTTTCCTTTTATTTTTTTTTTTTTTTAAGGAGCAAAAAGGCCTACAAGGAATTTTATTCTTCTACATATTTGTATTTTGGTATGAGCTTCTCTTCTGTTAGTGCCAGTCACCATGTTTACAAGAACGTGGAGTCAAAATAAAAGGATGTTGGAGTCAAGGCATTTTTAAGCCAAAACAAAATACACACAAATAAAATACAGCAAGTTAAAAATCTGTACAGGCTCAGTAAACATGTGACTGGCCAACATTAACTTCTAGAACTTTTGGGCAGAATTAAGTTAACGTCTGCAGGCCTTGAGCTTCCACAGCTTTAACTAGCTGCTGGATATTGCTTACATTAACATATCCTCTAAAGAGAATTGCTTCTCCTATGAACTATGTACTTGATATCACCATACTGACACAAATATATAAGCCATGGACTATTAAATACTTTCAGGTACGGTAACGAAGCATTTTAAGGTAACTATCTAGTGTATTTTCCCTCCCCTTTTACTGTACAGACGAAGGCATAAGCAGCTCACTTTCAGACTGGCAGGTAGAGCTGTATGACTGCCACTAGAAAGAAGTAGGATGGAAGCCTGAATGCAGCCTTGTCATTTGCTTCTGCTAACGCAGAAAATGAAAAGAGCTTCTAGGATTTTGCAAGTAAGAGACGGAAAGTTACGTACCGGTTATTTTACTGACACACAAATCTCAGGAGATTACACGGACCGTCCCAAAATTACACCAAATATAAGAGGCTGCCATTTACCATCTGTTTGCCACTCTCAGGAAAAAAAAAAAAAAAAAAAAAGTGCAGATCACAAGAACAAATGGAGCCTGGCTCCGGGGAGGAGGAAGAAGTGGAGAGAGGAAAATTCCACGCAAATTCTAAGTGAATCACGCCGCGATCCCCGCGTCCAGCCCCTCCGGCCTCTCCCGGCACAAGCGAGCGGCTCCGGGGGCACCGACCCCCCGCGCCCCCGGCCGGCGGCCCGGCCCGGCGGCTCCCCCAAGCCGCGCAGGGAGGAAATAAACACAGCCTCCACCGGCAAGCTGCATGGAGAGAGCCCCCCAGCCCCGGCAACCCCCGGGGAGGTGCCGCCTGCTCGCCCTCCCCACACGGCCCGGTGTCCTCCGCGCACGGCAGCGGACCGGCGCGTCCCCCCCGCCGCCGGGGCTGGCACCGGTGGGTGGGCTGAGGCCTTCGCCGTCCCAGCGAAGCCTCGGCGCTCTCGTAGTCACAGCGGCCCGGCTCTTCCCCCCCCCCACCTCGCCTCTCCTTCCCTCCCTCCTTCCTTCCCCAGCCCGGCCTTCAGCTCTCACTCACCCGCCTTCCTCCTCCCTGCCCGGCCCGCGGTGCGTGTGAGCGGCTCTCCCTCACGCTGCCCGGCGCGCCGGGGGCGGGTGGGTGGGTGGGTTAGCGTGTGGGAAAGGAGGCGAAGGGAAAGGAGGAGAAGGGTGGGGAGTGCGGCAGGGGGGCCCACAGCACCAGCCTCCCAAAAACCCCCAAATGAGGTGAAAAAGTAGTACTTAAGTGTGTAGTACTGAAAAAAAAAAGGTAGCACTAAAGTGTAGCAAGTTTGGGTTTTGGCAGAGAGCATATGTTTGACACACAACCAGTTTTCACTGTCACCCAACAGCATTTCACCCACAAAAGGTGCATTATGTCTGTTCGGACATTGCCAACACAAAGATGCCTTCTCCCTGTAAGTGTGACTCCTTGGTTTCAAACTGCATGATTTTCATGGAAGGAGAGAAAAAAGGGGCAAGACCCTACAAGGACACTAATAAAAAGCACAGGACTGGAAGCCCCTGCCCCAAAACCCTAAAAGCGGGTCAGCCTTGCATCTTTCTGCCTGCACATGACACAGCATCCCTGTGCCTTTAGAGTTCACTTCTGAGAATGAAACGCTCTGACAAACAGGGTGAAAGGAGAGGGTGGAGAAGAGGGAGTGAAGAGGATGAATGGGAGATACCCAGCCCCACTCTTATCTGATGGCTGCTGAGTGAGGCATGATGAATTCCCCAGCAACAGGTCTGTTTTGTCAGGAGGCCTCTTATCAGATGGCACAAGCACAGTGGTCTGGCCATGGCCATTCATCACCCATCAGCAGCTCTCCTCCAAAGAGAAAAGTTATTGCCCCCTCTTTTTCCCTGTTGGCTCCAGGCCCTGCTCCCAGAAGATGCAGGGAGAGACCTCTGCCTGGCCAAAGCCCCTTCCCCCAGAGGAGTGCACAGGCACCCTCAGACCTGCTGGTCCCTGTCCCTGAGCTGGAAGGAGCCATGTGGCCCAGGAGAGTGGGGTGATGGGGCACCCTGGACTTACTGATGGCTGCCCTTGCCTCATCTCTGCCAGAGCAGCAGGAGCTGCAGAGCTTCTGGCACAGCAACACTGACACCAGGGGCTTTGGGGAGAGGGTTTGGTGTTGGGTTTGGCTCTTCTACCAAAGCACAGACCCTGGCACCCCCCTCGCCTGGGTTCCCTTAATCCCCAGCATTGGCTCACTCCATTTACACACACAGCTTGTCTGCAGCTGGTGGTGAGCAATGGGCTCTACAACACAAGCTTTGGGAAGCCTCTTTTAGTTTATAAGCTGTCTTTCCTGGTGCTCAGGTGCAGAGTGGTGGGATGTCAGACGTGCAGCCCCCTCTGCGGAGATGCGGGAATAGAAGCAGCAGCAGATTTACAGCTAGTGAGAAGCGACTTAAATGTAAAGCTATTTCTCAGAGCAAAGGGAGAAGATGCATATGTGCATATGTGTCATCTTGTAATGCACATTTGCATATCAGAGTCCCAAGGTCAGGATGGCCCCAAAAGGTGGGGGGAAGCTCCATGATCAAGGATGCCCTTCTGTCTGTGTCACAACCCCTTGCACAACCCTGGACCCTATGTGGGCACCAGTGGACTGTAACTCTGAAGGGATGCAAACTGCTCCAGCTGTGAGACAGACTCCATGTGTCCCTGTGATGGCAGACTGGAGGGAAAGGCTGGATATCAGCTCAAACATGGGCACTGATCAGATCCAGACAGAGAGAACCAGTGTCTTTGAAGCATCCAAAAATGAGGATGGGGTGTGCAAAGCGGCAGAGAGGCGGGAGGCCACAAAAGAAAGAGGGAGATGCTTGGGCAGTACAGTTTATATCCCATCTGGCCACAAGCATCTGAGGGGGACTGAGAGTGGCTGGAGCCCAGCTTCTTTGAGCCCCAGGAGTCACTGATCCTCTGGGACACCCTCTCACAGCATGCAGCTTCCCCTATATAACCTTCTGTAGGCTTGGACTGTGCAGGGGTGAGGTTGCCCACAGGATGCAGACAGGTCTGACTTTGGGGTCATGCTGCCTAGAAGCTGAGTCAGAATGCTCCTAGCCCAGGGCTCTGCAGGGTGCAATTGCAGTGTGACATCTGCCCCCAGCCATGGCCGCAGCAGGACCTGCAGGCTGGAAAATTTCAGTCAGCAGGAGAAAAGAGAGGGGCCTGGTGCCAGGAGCTGTGGGTGGTGGGTTGGTGTCCTCTTACCTCCCTCCACATCCGTGCCAGGGCTGACAGAGGAGCCATCTGTGTGCTCTGAGTATGCCATCAGCATACAGGTGACATTTGTACCTTGGTCACGCTTTTCCCATGTCCAGATGGTGCAAAGTCCTTGCTGTCCGTGTGTCAGCTGAGGCACGGGATGCAGATGCCAACTTGGTGGCTGACACTGAAACCAGGATGGCCACGGCGCCACTTGCAAGGGTCAGGCAGGCAGGGGGGTGCTGCATGTGGCTCCTGCTTCAGGGAGATGTGCACATTCCTCTTCTTTGGGAAATTGCAAACCTTGTCATCTTTTGTCACAAGTGAACCAAGAAGGTGCTTTTGTTCCACCAAAAGCCATTTTTATTTTGCTTTTTCCATGTAATCTCGGTGGGTCACTCTGGGATGGGATTTATTGACACCTTTAAGCGGATGTTACTGCCAGAAAATCCATTCTGGAAAGCAACAGTACTTCACTCAACCTTTGGCTGGAGGTGACATCCATCTTTGTGTGGTGGGAATCTGTTTGCTCAGCTCCTGGGGCATCCTAGCTTGCGCCATCAAGGCCAGCACCCTGTCCCATGCAAACATGGCACAGGAAGGCAGAAAGCTGTGAAAGCTCATGGCAGTGAGCAATGGAAGCAGTTGTCTTTTGTGGTGTTGCCTGGCCATAAAATGTCAGATAGATGTAAAACCTATAAATACATTAGAGAGCAAATCACTGTAGTGTGGCATTAACTCCTTACTTCAGGAGTGCTGCTTACCCCGCCCTGGCAGCTCCCAAAACCGGGTCCCATTGTGTGATTAGCTCAGTAAGAGCCAAGGGCAGATGTGCCCAGTTACACTGACCGTGGGAGGCAGCAGCTGAGGGCACAGCCCAAAAGGTTTTAGGGGGAGTATGTTCTAATAGGGATTTTCCCAACACATGGCATGAATAGCCTCCTCTCAGCTGTACAGCAGGGCACCATGGATGTGTTCACACACCTCCTAGGGACTTGAAAAAGGATCAGGAAAAGTTCCAAAAATCCAAGTTCCAGCCACCACTATGCAAATGGCCCTGGCACAGCGTCTGAACAAGGACTTAGGAGGTGCAGCATCCCCTCAGTACCAAACTGTTGCAGCATTCTCGAAGCAAGGGGCCATGCAGGTGCTTAGGAGCACCAACTGGAGAAGGATTCCTGCAGAAGACCAGCACTAGCAGAAGGGCTGTGGATACCACTCAGTGCCAAGACGTTCTCCTTCAATCACTTGCCATTGTGGTGGGATGTCAGAAATTTCCCCAGTGTATATATATATATGTACACACTTATACATCTATACATGGCTGTAACAGTTGAAGCAGACCCCAAATCCAAAGAGAACATTCCTGAGAAACCTCTCGCTTCTGCAGTGCCAAGACTTCAGAGCATGGTCTCAGAGCTCCAAAGGTACAGCTTGAGGGTGAAACACAAGCCTGGGAGAGGAATTCCTGCAAGAGGGTTCCACAGAAAGGCAAGATGCAGAGGAGAAGGAGAACTTGGAGGAACAGGTGCAGGCAGTCTTGCAATACTTACCCGTGTCTACAAATACACTGGTGGAAATAGTGAGAGGAGCAGAGAGCAATGATGCAATAAAGCTTTTAAAAGAAACAATAAGACCAGGACAGCTGGCATAAAAAGGAGCGTGTTCCCTTGGCTACCAGTGGCTTTAAGAATGACAAAGGTGGAGTGCATGAGGGACACAGTGACAGAGGGAAAACAGTGATCCCGGAGAAATTTAAATGCTGGGATCCCAAGAAAGATTCTTGGGCAAAGTGGAAGCTTTTCAAAAGACTTGGAAGAGAGGTAGCCTCAGTCTAGAACAGAATGTTAGGAAAACAAATGTCAGAGGTTGCTGACTTGAGCAAAATGTTGAAGAAAAACCAGCAAAACAGGTGAGAAGTTTTTGGTGTACCAAGGAGGGATGGGAGGAGAAGATACTGAGTGCAAGCATGGAGGAGAACCACTCATCTGAAATCCTCTGGGTACTTTACACATGGGTCTTTCTTTCCAACACTCACGGAGTTTGTGCCTTCAAGCCCCAGCACCTTAGCCAGAGAAGTGTCCTGCTGCTCCCACAGCTCCATCCTCAGCCTACCAGGTGCCTTGGGCTGAGTGTTCACTCCATGAAAATCGATTTCCTTCTCTTTCCCACTCTGAATTTGCTACTTTTAAGTTGTTTTTTGCACTGCCCTCTTGTTCTGGTGCTGCAAGATGCTCTAGCAGAGGCTCCGGCAGTCCCCCTGAGTCTCCCCTTCTCCTATTCATTGCCTTTTTCCAACATGAAATAAGAAGCAGCTTTCCCCAGGCTGCCCCTGTGTATGCCCCCAGCTTCTTCTCTTGGCTAAATTTCAGTTGAGGAACATGCTGGAATGCTAAAGCTGTGGTAATGAGTAACACACTTCTTCCGTGGGACAGTGCTTTCTGAACGCACCGCGCTTTACAGCTACCATAAATAATGAAATCAGTATTTGTAAACTATTCTTTAAGAAATCCATTCTTTTCCAGAGATTTCAATAGCATGTCATTTTCCAGATTGTGAAGTTTGCCAGTTCGTCTATTTTTAGAAATTCTCGCTCTACTGATGTGGTCAAGTCAGTCCTTAAACAGAAAAGGGTGGCTGCGTGCCTTGAAGGTATAAACAGCCAGACATGTGATGGGAAATGCTTCAGAGGTGAGCGTGGCAGACTTGTAGACATCAAAGTTGCTGGGTGGTGAAACTGCAGGGACAAATCAGGGTGCACGCTGGAGAAACAGGCACGGAAAAACATCTTGGAAGTTACTTTTTTCAGACATCTGTAGAGTCCTTAAAATAGTCTCACATCCCAGGAAACAAGACAGATCCTGCAGAAAACTGGAAACATGGCCTCAGCCGGTACCAGCACTTCCTTGGAAACCTTCATTTACATCAACATAAAAGTGTGAGGAAAAAGCCAGAAAAAGCCAACCCAGGTTTTTCTGTGGGGTTCCTCTGGGCTGTGCATCTCTGGCAGACCCACCAGCTCCTGTGACCTCTCTGGTCTCCTCATCTCAGCCACAACAGGGCCCCAAGGGCTGCCCATGGAGCAGGAACCCTGCCCCATGCAGGAAAGAGCCCCACAGTTGTCGTAAGGGAAAACAAACCTATACCTGGAGACCTCCCACTATTTGGTATCTCCCAAAGTTAGTAAAGTCACGGATAGAGCTGATGGTAATCCTGCACTTTTCCCTGATTGCTGGTTGTCTCCTTGCCTCCAGTTCAAGACAGCACGAGTTTGGTGACGTTACTGGGACTTAGCTGCTATTTGAGGTCTCTATTCCTAACTTGTACAGTGTAAGACAAAATTTTACTGCATTTAACATTTCAAAGACACTCTTCTGTCCTAAGTGATAAACATCCTTCCTTCCTGCGTGCTTCATTTTCGTTTCTATTTAAAGACTGTTGACTCTTTTGCTTAAAAAATTTGGTTACTCAATTAAAAAAATGGGTCATCACTTGCTGCTTCTCATTTTGGTTAAGATCATGGATTACAAGTATTTTTCTATGTATTTAATTTAAAAGTTCATGCTTCCATCTTTCACTTTTCAGGCTCAGATTGTGACTTTCTGTTCACTGTATGAAACAGCAGCCCCACAATACAGGGCTTCTTGCCCTCTGTGGTGAGACATTATCCTATTACAGGATGAACAAGTCACGCTCCATGGGAAGGGGACTTCCAGTGCAATTTCATATCCCCTCTTGGCCACAGTATCCTGACCCCAGCTGCAACTGCCCTTGGGTGCTCCCAAGGAAGATGATAAACCCTCCAGTCTGCACAGGGCCAGAGCCACCTCAGAAGGAAGGTCTCCCCTGACTCTTGCAGGCGCTTAAATTGCCTCTCAACCTTCTCTTCACTTAGCTCTGTCCCTTTTTGCTTCTCATCACAAGGCCAGGCCCTTCCTTTGGCCTCTTACCATGTCCCTGCATCCTTCTCCAGGTGCCGATTCCAGCACTGACCACCACATCCTTGCAGTTCTCTCACCCTCTTGTTCATTCCCCATGCTGCATGACTCCTTACACCTGAGCTGGGGCTTTGACTCCCAAGTGTTCCTTCAAGTCACGACTTTCCCAGGCACAGCTGGCCTCCCAGCCTCCTGGGCTGACTGTGTATTTGTTGGACACCTGTTAGGTCTGGCTGTGACCCTGCAGGTAGGTCACTATGGGGCAGCCCCTCTCTGTTTACAGACACCTGGAAGGCCAAGCAAAGGTGCTCAGCACCCCACAGATGGGGACAACTCTGCACCATGGACACCAGGCTTCTTGGCAGCATCCTGCCAGTTCAGGCATGGGCAGAGCTCACACAAGGGTTTTCAGCTCCCCTTGCAGAAGTCACCCCATCTCTGCTCCGAGCTGTCCAGCCAGGACAGAAGACAGCAATACTCAAACATCCCCCCACATCCCAGCTCCCTCTCAAATCAAATCTGGCTTTTCCAAACCACAGGACTCCCATGGAACCTGGCTCTGCTCCGGGGTTCACACAGGCGGTGCTGTGGCGGGAGGAGGAACGAGGCAGGGAGCAATCCATAACCTTTGTAGCACTCTCAACAGCAGCTGTCTGGCAAATGTCAAGCACTGTCTAGGGCTATTCCGGGCACTTTATTTTTGTAAAGGACGCTTTGGGGTGGGGGAAGGACATGGAGAGGGTTTTCTCCTTGCCAGGACCTTAAAGAACAAAATCCCAGGGAGGAAAGTTCAAGGGCACTCCTTGGTCGTCTGACTAATGCCACATCCCTTTGGAACATCCCTGGAGGCTCTCAGACAGGCAGGACATCAGAGAAGGGCCTCAGCCTGTCTTGCTAATGGACACCTCCAGAAGGAGCCCAAGTCCCTTGGAATCAAGGGTGAGGATGTGGGGGTAGCTCATGCTGTGGACACAAGCTTGGCATGCAGGGTCACAGCAAGCTGGACCAGGACCCCCTGCTGCCCAGCTCCCCTGGAGGACTCCTGGGTGAGAAACCAGCAGCTTTTCAATGTCCTTCCTAAGGAGTCTCATAAATTTAGCCTTAATTCTGCATGGTTTCCACTGCTGTCCCATGGGCCCCATCCTTCAAGGCCCCAAAAGCCTTCAAACTCCTTTGCTTTCAACAGAGCCAGGACCCGTAGCCAAGATATTACACAAGGAGGAACAGAGCATCTAAAGATTCTCGCCTGAGAGATTATATGGAGCGTAACTGGAACATCCAACAGGAAAGTGTTCCTGTTGACAGAAAGGGATGTTCTTCCAAGAGTGGGAACAGTTGCAGAAAGTCAGTGTGTTTGTGTTTGCAAAATTTTCTTCTAGTGAGCCTGGAAAATAAAGTACTTCTCATTTGTAATAGTTGAAGGGTTCAATCCCTCCATAATGTGCCTCTGTCAGAGGCAAAAGTATCATGGAAGTAGGAGAAACAAGCCCTCAATTTCTTACTATGGAATGTTACATGGTGTGTTTCGTGTTTTCAGACTGGCTGGGCCTGATCCATCTTAGCAGCAAACTAGGATCAAACTCCTTGCTGGGATCTCAGAGCCATCAGCAGTACTTGTGAGAGCACCATGAAGATGCTCTCTTGGTACCCCAAGACTAGCAGTACCCATCTTACCAAGGGACAAAGGAGTGGGGGGGCTACAGCCCAGCCATCACATTTCCCATCCCAGAAAAATGATGGCTTGAATAATCCAAGGCAGTTTTGTGAGCATCTGGAAGTTAGCACAGAGATGAGTAATACCTGACATGGCTTTGTCAAGAATGAACTATACTAGTCCAATTTGATTTCTGTCAGCAGCGGGGTATAACAAGCCTGCAGACCGAGGAGCCGGGGCTGTGGGATGGGAGCTGCAGGCAGGCACAGGGTGCTCTGCCTGCCCTTCCCGCAGGGTGGTGGGGCACTGGGGCCGGGATGGGTGATGCAAGATGGATGTGGAGGCACAAGAGAAGGAACAGAGGATCTCTGTCCATTCTTACTTTTTTGGCTACACTAAGAGTCCCTGAATGCTTTTCAGGCTTTCACATATCCTGATTTTTCAGCAGCAGTTTAACATTGCATACCTTCTCGCGCTGGATGCAGTAGCTCCCTCATTTCTATTGTCCATGGCCCTAAGGTAAGATTTGAACTTTCAGCCACTATCACATTAGCTCAATGCATTTGTCTACTGCCACACATCCAGCTACAACGTAAATGAAAAAAAGGCTCCTCAGATCTTGCCTCTTTTCTTTTTTTACCCCTTTTATAGTTATTCCCTGTCTTAATTTATTAGGAAGAAGATGAAAGGAAGGGCCTGGAGCCTGTTCTCAGACAGCACATAATGGAGACCAGCAACAGCATTACCCTGACCAAGCCAGATAAAAGCCTGCATTTCAGAGTGCCCACTCCCCACCCTGACTCCTTCCCCACTCTAAATTTCAGCTCTTTGCTTCTGGCCTCACATCAACATTTTATAGCAAAGAACCAGCCCTCACCCTTTGCTACAGATAGCAATTTGGCTTGGAAGGGAGCTAATACATGTTCCCCGGGTCTCAATGCCTGTCATCAGGCAACACAGAGATATACTGCAGCTAAGATCCTGTGTCTAGAAGCAGTGTTGGATTCATCTCCTCAGCACAGCCTGTGTAACATATACTTATGCAGGTGATAATGTCATTCATGCCTGCACATGCAAGCTTCGAGCTCTGCTCAAGGTCACTGAGAAATACATCAGAGCTCAGGACACGTGCAATATGTGCTTCAATTTTAACTGCTTGCTGCCTGTACCCCTATGTCAGCTTCTTCCTTAACACCAACCAGCAGTAAGGAAATCCTAACCAAGAAAAGGCAGCTGCAAAGAGAAGCATGGATGTACACATGTGCATGTACGCATGTAAAAGGGGAAGACGACACCTGGCAACGCAAGGGTATTCTGAAAGGTTTGCGGGCAGCACTACAACCACCTTCCCACCTCTTGACCACACTCTTCATCCTAAAGAAGCTGGTGAGTAAGTAATTGCTAAGGATTCCTCCTCGACAGGAAGGGGCGCCAGCCCCTCCTGGGCTCCAAGCAGATCTCCATCTGCATGGCCAGACAAAGGGCTACCTCCCTGATGAGCCAGACAAGCACCAGTGCGACAGGCCAGCACAGGGACTATTAATACCCAAGTACATTCTGTTTCCATCTCCCACTTGCATCCAGAACTGGAACCGATTCAGGTCCAAGTTATAGAAAAGGAAAAAACAACCCCCCATCCTCTCCCCCAGGAAGCAGGTGGTCTAAAAAATGTTGTGAATCATAATGAGGAGGTTAAGAGCCATAAATCACTGCAAAGAAAATATTTACAAAACACAAACTGTAACTAATAACTGTATTAAAAAGGGGACTTGGGTGGCTTACAAAATCTGGGAGGCAGACTGTGCTCACTCCACTGTTTCTAGATCGGTCCTGGATCCAAAAAAGAAACCAAACCCAAAGACCTTATTTGAATCAAGAGTTTGAGGAATTGTGTGGAGACAAGGACTGCAAGCTATGACTGGCAGAAGGCAATCTTCCCGCTGCAAAGGAGAGCACAGACTACATGGGAAGATCTCTGCAGCTTCTAGTGAAGAACCTGCGTCAAAACAACCCATCACCCACCAGTGAACTGGTATCTACTGAGCAGGTTTGGTGGAAAAACAAGTGAAGAATTATGTACTAGACACAAAACCCCCTCCTTGCACCAGCACACGCTAACAGAGTAGGAAGTAACACTGTTAATGGAGCAGTGACAGACTAAGATCCATCCAGCCCGCTGTTTTCTGACAGTGGCCAAGTCTGTGGCATTTGTGGAAGAACACAACTCAGGGCAAACATGCAGTGATTTTTCTCCAGATCAGCCTCCAGCAAACTGAGCCAGTTGATGTCTCAACTTCCAAAGCACCTTATGGACAGGAGTTCCAATACTAAATTCTTTGTTATATGGAAAAAAACAAAGAAACAGAAACCTGGTTGGGTTGGTTTTTTTCCACACATGGCACCTGATTATTTCCTATGTGCACCCTTATAAGTGAAAATGGGACAGTTTCCTATTTTATTTCTCATACCATACAATATTCTACGTACTTGTCATATGCCTTCACTCCTGTCAGCTCTTTTTGTAAGTGAAGATTTCATTTCTTCTCATAAAGAACCTGCTACATCCCTTTCATCACTACCATTATCCTTCTCTGTACTGCTTCTAGATCTGCTACAACCTTTCAGAGATATACAGAAGTACCACAGCTGTATACTCTAACATAATGATATTTGCTGGTTTATTTCCTATTTCTATTTCAAAATCATTTTTAAATCTGTCTCACTAGGCACAAGTCTACAAGTGCTGACAATAATCTGCCTCATACTCAAAAAAATAAAATAATCTGCCTCATACTCAAAGCAAATTCCTGATGCTAAATCACAGAATCACAGAATCCCAAGGGTTGGAAGGGACCTCAAAAGATCATCTAGTCCAACCCCCCTGCAA
>JAVHNF010063162.1:6679-20083 GCA_034783455.1 Micropsitta finschii
GAACCCCCACAAAGGTCATCAGGGGAACCCAAACAAAGATCAGCAGGATTAGTTACACTCAACGAACGGAGCGATGAAGGTCTGCATTTAACAATGCTGGCAAAGTTCCAAACCGTGCCCCCAGAAACCCTCAAAGAGTTCCTGAATACCTCTACCACCTGAATTGGGGCGCTGAACTTGGACTCCCCCTTGCCTTTTGACCTTGGCAACTTGGTGCGAATCCAATCACCTACCCCCACTTGTACCTTCCTAGAAGTGAATTTTGACCTGGCCTCCACCATTCTATCCTTAGATCTAGCCAGGTTGCTAGCCACTACCTCTGTAGGTAAACCCCGAGGTGCCTGATCACCCACCCACCCTGGAGAAAATCTACAAATAGGCTGTCTACCCCTCATCAAAAGAAACGGAGACTCCCCTGTGGAGACATGAGGGGTAATCCTGAAACTCCACAGCATATCCTTGAGAACAACCTCCCAATTCAAGCTGGAAGCCCTGGCAAGTTGTATTGAATCCGAAATGACTCTGTTCATGCGTTCAACCAACCCGTTGGTCTGAGGGTGGTAAACAGAGCCAAAACGCCACTGGATGCCATTATCTTGAGCAAAGGTCTGCATTACTTTAGAAGAAAACTGAGGGCCATTGTCACTGAGAATTAATTGCGGACAACCTTCCCTGGCAAAAAGGTCCCGCAAACATGTGACAACCACCTCAGAAGTGATCAACCGAAGAGGAATCACTTCGGGCCACTTAGAAAAGTGGTCGACTAGCACTAAGAAAAACAAAGGACCCTCCCGTAAATTAAAATAGGGACCTAGAATATCTATGCCTAACATTCTCCACGGGGCCGAAGGAACAGGCAGCGGAGTTAATGGGGGATTAGACCTGACAACAGCCTTATCACTGGACCGACAAGCTGAGCACCCCTCAACCACCAATCGCACCTCTCTATCCATCCCCGGCCACCAATAAAACCTCCTGATTTTCCTAGACGTTAATGAGATCCCCAAGTGGCCCTCATGAGCAAGAGCAACAATCTCGGCCCTAACCTGGGAAGGTGGAACCAAACACCCCGCCTTAAGAATAAAACCCTTCTCAAGAGACAACTGGTCCCTAACCTCATAAAAAATCCGGGCCTCCGAACACAAGTCTTTCTTATGACACCATCCTTTGGTAATGTATCCTAAAACAGCCTGATACAATCTATCTTGAGCAATAGCTTCATTCCACACCTCCAAGCCATTCACATCATGGGCAGGACCCTCCACCCAGGAAACCTGAGCAACCAAATCCTCATCGGACAACCAACCCTTACCAACATCCCGAACCTCACAAGGGAGCATAGGCGGAGGCAGTCTGCTAAGACAATCAGCAGCCCTGTTGTCCTTCCCCGCCACATGAACCACTTTGAATACGAACCCATGCATGTTAGACATGAGTCTTAAGATTCTAGGAGAAGCCCGTTTGAGCCCACCTACACTCAAAACCTCCAAAAGAGGTTTGTGGTCTGTCCTCAAAGTAAAAGGCCCACCCCAAAGATGGAACCTGAAGTGGCGCATAGCCCAGCTAGCCGCCAACAACTCACGCTCAATGACCGAATACCTTACTTCAGGATCAGCCAAAGCCCTTGAAGCAAAAGCCACCACCCTCTCACCATCAGCACCCACCTGTGACAGGACCGCCCCAAGACCCTTGGTGCTGGCATCACAGGTTAAAAACGTCTGATCCAACAGGCTAAAATGACCTAAAGTCTTAATTGACCCAATGGCTGACTTGATCTTTTGGAAAGTGGATTCCGCTTGAGCATCCCAAACGAACCTCACATATTTTTTCATTTTTCTTCGTAACGGCTCAGACAAGGAGGAATAATTAGGAATGAAACGTGAATAATATTCAGACATTCCTAAAAAAGAGCGTAATCCATCCTTATCCACAGGACGCGAAGCTGATAGAATGCCCCCAACCAACTTGTCCTTAGGACCAATACCATCTCTTGACAAGGAATGTCCCAGATACGTGACCTTATCCTTACAGAAATTACACTTCTCCTCCTCAATCACAAAACCATGAACCGCCAATCTTCTCAAAACCTTCTTTAATCTGTCATCATGCTCCTCCTGATCCACACCAAAAACCAAGATATCATCCTGGAACACACGGATCCCCTCCAAACCCTCCAGGGTCGACTCCATAATCTTTTGAAAAACCCCTGCAGCACTAGCCAACCCAAAAGGCATACGCTTGAATTGAAATAAGCCATACGGCGTGATGAAAGCTGTTAAATCCCTGCAATCCTTGGTCAGAGGTATCTGGTGGTAAGCAGCAGAAAGATCCAATGTGGAAAAACATGTAGCCGGCCCAATTCCCGCCAGCAACTGAGAAATCTTGGGCAACGGATGTCTACCCACCCAAATCTGCTTGTTAAGCTCGGTGAGATCCACACACAAGCGAAGCTTGCCATTAGCTTTCAAAACGACAACCAGAGGACTCACCCAACGAGAAGCAGAAATAGGCTCTATAACTCCCTTACGCTGTAACTCCATCAAATCTTCCCTCACCTGAGACTGCCACCTAGCCGGTATCTCCCTGACCCCCTGGACCACCGGCACCGCATTCTTGACCTCCCTGATCCTATGAACAAACTTCTTGGACCTACCAAGGCCCCCCCTAAACACCTCCGGAGCAAACTTCCTCATCCAAGACACCTCCCCCACCAACAAAACTGGATCTACTAGGGAAGGATCCAAACGAATACCCAGCCGCTTGATTTCAGTCCACCCCAGAATAGACTCCCCCTTCCTGGCTACATACACCTCCAGCGTGCAAGGAAGTTACGGCTTGCTTATGGGGAATTGTAATGAGAGGGCTCGGCCTGCTGTTTGAAGTGTCTTTCACAAATAGCAGCTGTTTAACATTTTCTCTGTAATGAAAAAGGAATCTGCTTGTTTCTGTATTATGTTATCTGCCTGTTTCTATAACAAAACCACTTCCCCTCTCCCTGCTATTGTGTATTTCAGTGAAGATGTTGGCTTCATTTTACCAAAATACCAAGGGTAGCTTTTTTGAGTTAGTAGACTTACTTTACCTTTGCACTTGTTTTTTTTTTTTTTCAGAAGCCTAAAGAGCCCGTTCCAACTCTTGCTCCAAAAACCCTTTCCGTTGCAGCAGCTTTCAATGAAGATGAAGATGTGAGTAATAAACCAGTGATCAACACAACTTGAAGTACCATTGGTGTGGGTTAGAGTTAGTCAGAGAGAGTGGATCAAGGTTCTTTACATACATGTCAGGGATTTTCAATCCAGAAGCATCTCCTGTGTTTCTCTTTAAGAATGTACAACTTTGTAGCTCTGCATTGGCTCAAGAAATAATTAAAGTACTGATAACTTTTCCCTGAAAATGAGATGCCCACATAATTTGAATTAACAGTTGCTTTCTCTGGACTTAATAAAAGGGGGGTGAAGAAAAGTTATGCTTCTTCTGTTTTGCTTAGTATTTTATTGTCATGTTACTGATCTTCTTACATAGAGGTGAGCAAAGGAACTTGTATTTCATTATGTCAAACTCTGTTTTGTCCTAAGTCATTTTGCTTTTCTGTAGGGCTGTACTCTGTACTTTATCTTGTCAGGCATTTGAAATGTTCAAAAGATAGTGCCCAGCCACACTCTGACCTCCTTTCTCTCTGTAGAGTGAACCTGAAGAAATGCCTCCAGAAGCTAAGATGCGCATGAAGAATATTGGAAGGTAGGTCAGCTTTTAACTGTGGTTTTGGGGAAGGGTAAGTGCATAAATATACCTCCTACAGCATTTGTCAGATCTTGCAGATGGCTTAGGTAGGAAGATAGACTTAAGATCAAAAAGTTTTTCTCCAGAAGCAAGAAAATGTTAATACAGTTATTTTCAAATGTTTCGCTGTAGATTAAAGTAGCACATTTACATTTGCACTTTGCATCCTATTTGCATTCTTTTTGACTAGGAGATTGATTCTATATTAAATAGAAGCTTGTGTTCTTCTTGGAAGGGTAATGGGTGGGAGCTCCTGCATGCTGCTAAACTTTGTCTCCTTCTAGTTGCCCGTTTTATAAATTGCCTTAAAGTTGGATAGTCTGGTCAGATTTTTCAACTTCTGTGCAAGGGGAAGATCAGAATCATCTCTTTCAGAGAAACAGTAACTTGTTTGCTTTTAACACAAAATGATGTAATTATTCTGCTTGTCCGTTTATTTTAGGATTCCCCCTATACCATCTCAAATTTGTGGTATTTTCAGAGGAGGCTTCACTTAACTTAGGGATGAATTTTGAGCATGTATATTTTAAAGTGTTTATCATGACAGACTGCTTTTAAAGTCAGTCCCCTAGAGGTTCACTGCTGTTCAGTGGGACTTTTATTCTTGAGCAAATTTGGATCCTCGATTTTGTAGTGCTTGCAACTAATTCTTTAGAACCAGCAGCAGTTACTGCCCCTCCCACTTCCTCTGGTGCCCCATCGCTTTGCTCTGTCTTGATGTGCCACATAAAGATCAGTTCTGTGGCCAAATTATAGGTGCTAATAGAGAGGACTCCTGATGTAAGGGAAAGAAATGCATGGTAGTTTCTGGTGGCAGGTTAGACCTGAAATTGGTGCTTTCAGTGTCACGTTGCACAAACTACTATAGTTGAGCTGACTTTTTTAGCTGATCTTGTTTTACTTTCTACAGGGATACACCAACCTCAGCAGGACCAAATTCCTTCAACAAAGGAAAGCATGGGTTTTCTGACAACCAGAAGCTATGGGAACGAAATATAAAATCTCATCTTGGAAATGTCCATGACCAAGAAAATAACTAAATGATGTGGATTGAGAGTTGGGTGTCTGGGGGGAGGGGAGGGTGTAACATTAAAGGAACAGTTTCCTTTTTTAAGAATGTTATAAGACTATCTTTGGAGCCACTTTTTTAAGAGTGTGAGTGGTATACTAATAAATGAGTTTGAAATTAGAGGTAATTTATGTTTTGTATACAGATTTCAAGGCATTTGCTAATTTTGTAGTTCCATGTGATTAGTTTCAAAAGGTTACAGATAATAAAGAAACTGGAGTGGTACCTTTTTAAGATTTTTTTTTTTTTTTAATTTTTTTTTTAATCCTATTTTTCTGGTTTTGGTCAGTGAGTAGTTAAGGTGGATGAAAAAGGTTACTGTCTCTTTAATCAGGTTAACATTAAATCATTTTGCATTCTCACTTCTGGCTCCCTCTTTGTAACAGGAGAAGCAGTTGACTCTTTGCAGTACTTCTAAAGAGAGTCAGCATTGTCTTGTGCTAGAAGTGTTAGTGGACTATTAATTTGAATATAAACTTATGCAGGAAATAGAACCTGGATTTTTTCCTCCCTGCGGTCACCTTTTGTATGTCTCTGCAAACTAGGAATTATGTGGCTCTGGTAACTTAGCTCTAATTTTAAGACTTCATGTAGGATGTGTAACCTTCTGTGGCCTGTTTCATCCTCAGGATATGGGCCTTGTCTGTATATTAGATACAGTCTGTAAAGAATATTCACTACAAAGGTAAATCAGTATTTTCAGTGTGCTCCTCTTAAATTGTTAGCCTCAAGTAGTGCTTGTTAGCATTTCCTTGTGGTACACAAAAGCCACCACCAAAAAGACAAGCTAATGTACATTAAGCATCACATTTGGTTGAAATACTTTTCTTTCTTTAAAATGCCTAGAAGGAATAAAAGCCACACCAAAAATCAGTAACTCACTGCTTAAGTATGAAAAAATGTAAAGATGCACTTTCCCCATCTTGCCATTTGAAAGAAAATGCCTTGATGCTGGTGACCACTGTGGACACTATCAGGTTAGAGAAGGTGACTGTATTTGCAGTCCTAATGCTTCTAACAAGAGTCAGCTTCAGAACTGAAGCTCAGCCTTTTCCTGCCCACCTGCCTTTTGTAGCAATTTTCAATGATGACATTAGTTTGCTCGGTTTAATTTCCTAGCTGTCATACTGCAGAATGGTGCTGTAGGATTTCAAACCTAGTAACAAGTGTATAAATTTCAGTCTAATTTTGATTGTATATTTTTAAAACATTTTACAAGCAGAACTAGTTAAATGGAAAGTTATCAACAACAATAGCACCACCTTCTCTCCAAACAAGCATACAGTTCCTTTTTAATTCAAATACCTGATAGTGTCAACTACTAAATTATTTCCAGCCTGGAACTAGTCATGGAATTCAATATGTTAATTGCTTTCATCCTCCCTCTAAAAACTTTCATAATGCTAAAGTTGAACCTGCGACTGCAGAAAGGAAAGTGCATCTTGAAATGTATTTTTTTACTTCTAGTATTATTATTTTAGGAAAGCTCTGGCCATTTAGACTTGAGTTTGCAAGTTCTAAAAAATATTTTTTTTGTATTTTTGTATTGTACGTGCAATCTTTTTTCTTTTGAAGTCTGATGCAGTTGAATACCTGTAACTGTTTTCTTTTAAAGCCTTGTTATAAACATAACATAAAAATTTATAGTTTTTTTTTTTTTTTTTTTTTTTTTTTTTTTTTCATAGCAGAAATCTTTGGTTTATTTAAAACAAAACCAAAACACTCTCAAAACTGACTTTCGGGACTTCCAAAAGTGATTGGGCATTACTGGAACTAGGCAAGGCAAAATGAAGCATTTACTTTTCACTTCTTTTCATCACCTGTGGTTATGTTTGTCAAAATAAATCCCTTTAAGATAGTGGTAATTCACAGTGAATAACTATTTTATCTTGCTCCTTAGTAGTTACTTGTTGCGGTCTTGGTCACTTTTATTAGGAAAAAGCGAAACGGAACTTTGAGTAAGAATAAGAGGAGGACTGCGACCTGTTCTTTCTTAGTCAACCTACTGCCACCATCTTCCGCATCTTTGGCTGAAGTAGACGTTCCTGTTAACATAATTTCCTGGTATTTAAAAATCCTTTATGAAGTTGCTAGACAGAGCAGCAGACATGCTAGGAAATGCCTTCCTGCAAGTGAGAGAGCAAAAGTTATATTTATCTTGCTTACTGCCATGGTCAGTAAATAATCCTAGACCTTGTGAGAGACTGTGGCAACTTCTAAATCTCACTAGGGATCCTGCCTGACTCAGTGTGTGTGTTCTGTTCCTCAGTGCTTCGTGAAGAAAATCCATCAGGATGGCCTCAGTCCACTCAGGACTGAGTGTCTCACAAGCTTATCTTGTAGCTACAAGGATGTCTGCTGGTGTTTAATGTCTGATGCTTACAGGAAAGAACTGATTGGAAAAGTATCATCAAGGCACATGTTAGCTAGAACTTCACTTGAAGTTTCAAGCTGTTGTTACAGTAACTGGGTTTTGCATTAAGGTAGTCTGTGTTATTTATTTATTTTTTTTTCTAAGACAAAAATTCTAAACTTCAGGGTAGGCTGCTTGGTTTAGCTGTTTTAAGTGCTTCCAGGAGATCTGTTGAGACCTTTACCTGTTTAGCACAGCAAGGTGTGTCTATATCTAGCAGTGGTTGAAATGTCTGCCCATTTAACTTGTGCAGGTTTACCACAGGAGACTTATGCTTTCTTAGCACTAAAGCTTTGCTTAGCACCTGAGCAGCTTGCAAAACATCCAGGATATTAGATGAAGATGTAAGTAGTTAGGGAGCAACCTTCTCTGTGCTGCCCTGTAGCTAGGCTGCTTTTGAGCCTGCTGGCCTGCAAGTGGAGCCAAACTCCATGCTGACTGTATTAAAATAAGTAAATAACCCCCAAACCAGTGCTGCCAGACACTAATGGCAGTGTTTCAGACACTCCTGGGTGAAGCCCCTTGCACATCTCGTTTCATTCATTTAAAAGTGTAGGGGGTGCACTGCAGATTCTCCAGGTCAGTACCTATCTGCAAAGTAACTGGTGGATGCTATTATAGTTTCATGGGCTTACTCCCCTGTCATAGCTGACCTGAATACTATTGGCATTCAGGCAACTTCGACATAATCAACTACCATGTCCTAATGTGACCAGCACAGCAGCAGCCACAGCTGCCTTCAGGCCTGTTGTACTTCATCTCCGCCTCTGCCAGCTTTGTGGAGCACCCTTTGTCAGAACTGACATGACTGTGCCCAGGGGGTGGCTTTACCAAAGCTGACTGTGAGGAGATACAGAGGACATGTCGGCTTTCAAGAAAATGACGACTTCCGCTTTCTGAAGAGCCAAACAGGTTTTAAACTATAGGCAATCACTGTTGTAACTAGAACTCCTTGTAGGCTGCCATGAGATGAGAAATCTGGAAAAGCAACAGAATTTCCAAAAGGCTTTTTATCTTAGTAGCCTTAAAAGGTTTTCTGCACAAAGAGGTTGGGTTGTTTTAATTCATTATAAGGCTACAAACTGAGGAATGCTAAGTAGTTCTGCCGTTAAGCTACAGAAGGGAAAGCTGCATTCTAAAATCACCATAATTTGTCTTATTTCCTCTGCCAGGAGATACTAGAATGCTGTAAGAATTAGACAATTAATTTACTTTTTACTTCATCCTGTTAACCCCTTCCTTGTTTCCTCTGGTTTTATTAACAAATGGATTTCTTACTATTCTCTAATTTTGATCTGTTGACATCTTAATAATTAAGTAGTGCTTAATTAGGAGAGCTGCTTGTTTAATATTGTGGAGCCATTGCCTCAGGGTAGATGCATCGTTACCCCTAGGACTACAAGCATGAAGCATAAACTGTTACACTTGAACTTTGTGCTTAGTGTGTTACATTTTGGGTTATGAACTTCCATTTAAAAGACTGAAGTGGTGGGAGTCCAAGCAAGGTTTAGGTACCAAAGCAAACCATTAAATTCTGCAGCATGTTTTTTTTTGTGGTACACACATGTATATGACAACTACTCTTTAGGTCAGGAGGAGCAGGGAAGCATGGCAGTGACTCTTACAGCCAGCAATCACAGTATGGATTTTTTGATTCAGTGGCACATAGTGAGGTCTTAAAGCCTTTGCTATGCTTGTGACTTAGTTCTTAAATTTGGTTCCTGGGATTGAATTTCCCAGTGAGACAAATGAACAAATGAGGTGTTTGTGGGGCTGTAGTAAGAGCTCAGCTAAAACTCTTTGACATAAGCCTGTGTTTTTCCTTGCAGTACAAGTATATTAACCTAAGGTAATGGAAGTCATCATAAAAGCATGTCTTTCCTTTCCTCCCCCAGCTTCCCATAATCTGTAAACACAGTAGTTGCATATGAAGTGTTGGCTGATGCCCAGTAGCTTGTTTGAAAATCGTAATTCTGCTTTGCTTTTGTGAAAGGAGTGTAACTGTGGTAGCCATCCATGTTCAAATGGACATCAGCCTCCACCACAGAGTTGCAGGCACTAAACAGAGCAGTGTAGCATAAAGAGTAATTGCAAAACTAGCATGGATCTTAGGCTGTGATTTGTTTTTCTTACTCAGATGCATACTTAAGATGGTCATGTTCACATACAAAATGTAGGGTTGCAACAGGAAGATCTTGGGCTACAGCACATCTAAAAGTACTGAGTAAGTTTAATACTGATATTAACTGTCTGTAAGGCAGGGCACTTCACCCAAGACAAGAAATACTGCCCTCATCACAAAACTTCCTCATGCAGGTGCAAGATAAACTTGCTTTCTGAAAATTCCTTTCAAAGTCACTCTGGAACTGTAAGCCTGCTTTCCACCAGCCCTGCAGCCTCTTGCCTTCTAAAAATGGAATGCTTCTGCTAGAGAACAGGTCTCTAGTAAAAACTTGGATTTGCTAGAACAGTGCTAGGTTCCCACCATGCGGTCAGCAGCAGCTGTAATACTGGCCCCTGTTGCCATATTAGATGTATACACACTTCCAGTGCTGTAGAAATTCATGGCTCTTCCTTTATGGTCCTGTCTCTAGTGGAAACAAAGTGGGGGGTGGGGGGGAAATTATCCACACTTCCGTTTTTGCTGTTCATCTGTAGTTGCATCCATGTTGAACAGTTGTTCAGTGGTAGGCTACATTACTTCTTCAGCACCCAACCTTTTGAAACCCCTGGTTTTATTTAATAATACATTTCCCACTTAGCTTGGTTACCTCTGTGGCTAAAATGCTCTCATCATTTCTCCTAGGAATCAGAATGAGCCATAAAACAGTTATCAGCCTTTCTGCAACAATGACCTTGCCTTAAAGTTGCTCCAACAGCAAACAGAAAAGCACAGGACACTGTTCCTTCCCTTGCCTGGAGGCAGCTGTACAGCTCATCTTTCAGTCAGAAGAATGATGGTGGAGGACTGCTCAAATATCCATCCCAAGACAACTGCTGTATGATGCTTGCTTGTGGGTGGCAGACTTGTGCAGAAGCCCAAGCCAAGAGAAATAACATATGAAGCAAACTAAACTAGGTACAGCTGGGTAGCAGGGTCACATCATCCACTAAGGTCTGGCAACCGAAGTGATTTCAGGATGTGTTTGGATAACATCATGCTCTTGTATAGCCATGGTCTGACAAAATTTAGGAGGGCAGCAGGTTTCCTTTCCTCATACAAGTTAATGGTTTGCACCTTAAGCAAAAACTGAAATGTAGGTGTTACTGTAACTGTTCAGACCAGACATAATCTATATAAATACTTGAGAAGTAAATAATTTTGTAACACTTCTTTCCTGTCAAAAAAAAATTGCTTGAAAGAGTAATTCATGGCAAACCTCAATTTATTTAATGACAGAAACAACTATAACTTTATACGTCTAACACTAAATAAAAACAGCAGAATGTACAAATCAAATTCATTATGTACAGGAATTCACCAGGAATACTTTATAAATGGACACTTCTCATGAACTTTATTTTTAAAAAATAAAATTAAATAATATTAATTGCGTATTTGCAGCCTGACTTCAAAGAGACCGCAGACCAGTAGTGAACATCTTAATTTACGAGCTGAAGTTCAAAGGAAAACATAAGGCAACTTCGCACGGATGGGAACAGCAAAGCGAAGAGTGACACTCCCTACTTACCTCATGCTGTTCTGAAAGAGTAAGGCACACCATGCCAGGAAAGGGGTGCCGCAACAGTCAGCTTTGACATTCCTGGCTGAGTCTTGCTTAGGAAACAAGATTAGTTGTGATTTGTTTGGTTAGTTAGTTACTATATTTGTCAAATGGCAGGCCATCACATCAGTTAAAAAAGCTTTTTTACAGTAGGTAAACACAATTGTGAAATTCAGATTCACTTCAGCTTCTTCCACAGGTTGGGCAAATAAATAAATGCACCAAAGATTCCATTAAGGTGCTGGTAATACTTCTTTTGTAAGGTAACACAGTAAATATACAAATAACGTTCCAGCACTATTTACACCTATTTTTCCTTGAACATTTCCTCACTTCAGTAATACATAATTATTTGTAAGATACAAACACTGAAGTAAGCTTTGAAGTTTACCTAGTGCTCTTTTAAATGTTTTCATCATAATGGCAGTAGTTTAATTTAAGCAGGATGGCGGTCTCCAGATTCTTGTGCATAAAAAATTCAAGAGTCAACCAGTATTTGTATTTTATTAGTAAAGTAATAATTTTAATTTTACTCCATTAGGTAATTAGAAAATTGTCAAGGGCTGCAGGATGCATAAATAAATACTTCTCTGCAGAAAGATCGCGACCTTTAAAATGGTCATCTACAGGTTAATTCGGATTCCAGACAGGAACTCCAGCTGCATATTGCCTAAAAAGTTTTCAACAACTGCTTATCTACATGCTTGCAAAATATAAAATGGACAGTCCATTCTGTAGCTTAGTAGACAGGTACTGAAATAGTTACATAAGATGAAAGGTAGAAATACTAACTCAAATGAGGTGGTTGCTTCCTCATAGGATTTGCTTCACTTTTGTTCAGTGGATCCATTTCATGGGTAGAACAGTTATACGCATGTTCATCCTGCAGTATCACAGGCTTCTGGCTCCTTGAGTACCTTGCTGCTGTCAAAGTTGCAAAACATCTGATAATACCATAGATTGAGAACAAGTTAAAAAATACACTTGTTTGTTCATGTGCATAGTACCTTCAGTTACCCTGACAGATACGCTGCTTGCTTAAACACCCAAGCAACCAGCAATGAAGGAATACACACCTTGTACAGATTTAGATGTGCACTGTTCATGGTATTAAATCAGGGGCATTTAAACTTGGGCCAAGCATGGCTGTGATTCATGCTTACTCACAGGAACATCCAGTGAGAATTTTTCCATCTATGTGAAGTAGCACTGGGTAATTAGCTTGTCCTAGAAGTATTTTCTTACAGCAGCAGCAATAAGGTCTTCTGGACACTGGTAATTTTCAGACAAATTTGATTTTTATCCCATATTAGCATATTCATAGTTCTCTATCCTGATATTGCTACATGTTCCATTTGGGAATTAGCAGGGCTCCTCCTTTCAACACAAGATGTGAATATAAATATACCAAAGAAGTCCAGGTAGGAACCATTAGACCTTTTTAATTTGAGAGTCTCTATATTAAATATAATGCAAACTCAGAAACATCCATCATCAGATTGCATCCTCTGGATACCTACAACAATGCAGGTGATACTCTTGTTTATGCAACCAGGTGTCATTAAACTGAACATGGTTGTGCACAGAGGCTGAAGTGTAAGCACCTCTCTCACAAATAAAAAGCAGTTCACTTCTCTAAGCAGTGCTGCTGCAGCAGGCTGTCCTCTGGTCAATGGAAACTCAGAGTCTGTCCCAGAAAACCACTTCCTCAGGGTTCGGTAGACCCCTGCCCATTATCTGCAAAACATTGTACTGAACCTTGGACCTGCCACCCACAACCTGGAATTGAAATAAGTTCTTCAAAACTGAGATACACACTACCACTGGTGCATCTACCCAAAGGAAAGCCTCGGATTTTCTGTATGTTGCATGAAGCTCGCACTGCATGAAGCACTCTGCCATCCCCGTGTCTTGGGGAGTAAAGAAACAGCATCCAATACAGGCAATACGCTCACAAACTTGATGAAATGCACATAAAAATAGAAGTAGAAAAAAAAGCCACCAGTAACTGTGCATTTCTAATATTTAGTGCAGGCTCTTTAAATGTTTTTTCATTTTTTAAGAGTTTCAGCATGATACTTACTCCATGACACAGAATATGTTATTTTTATTTTTATACTTACAGCCAGTGCAGCAATCCTAGCCTTCAGAGCCTTGGCTCACACTGAAGCATCTTAACATTTTCCCTATAATATATAGTGCAGTATTTCATCACCAAGACGTTCAGCACTGGGGATTAACCATTTGAAAACAGGCCTCATGGTAAGCCTTGGATAACCAGTTAAATACTCGGCTCTCACAGATTGTAAGACCTCACCCTTCTTGCTCTCTTGTACACTATATTCAGTCTGTCTTTGTAACATGGGCCACTTCCACTTTTACAGTTTCGATGCCCTGCATCGCTTCAGCCATTTTCT
>JAVHNF010063162.1:34515-48306 GCA_034783455.1 Micropsitta finschii
GGCTTTCAATCCAAATTTGTGGGTTTTTTGGTTTGGGTTTGTTTGTTGTTTTTTTTTTCACTAGGATACTATAAAAGCATACATAACAACAGCTGTGCCTCTGTAGTTCAAAATCTAGCATAGCTCTAAAACTTGACATACAGAGTTGAAGTTGACCTGCTCACATCTTTTCAGAGCATTAAATGCACTATCGTTACATACATATGCTTCCCAATTTACAGAGCAGACAAACACAACCAACTGGCACCCATCTCAGGATGATACCTGGGTCAAAGCTGCTGTCCACTAGTAGCAGAAGAGTATTATAATGGCAGGACAAATCAGTGGTTTATATGAGAGACAGGTAAGAAATGTAACATTTGAACTGAAAGCAGGTGATGAATTTTAGTATTTTCAGTGCAAGAAAAATAAGAGACTACAGGTTGTGCAAACAAAGGCAGCCAGTAAGATCACAAGATGAAGCATACAGAATATGGAATGCCCTTTTCTGATGAAAAGATATACTGAGGTCCATTTAGGAGTTTTTCAGCACAGGATAGCATAGATGCTAGAACAGCCCAATACCAGGCAGACAGTAAGAACCCAGATAAAGGTAAGGAGGCCACCATTCAGAATGGATGTCTTTGAGACACCAAATTCTTCTACACATTGAAGATTTTCAAGTCAATGAGATCTGTACAGGAAAGATGGGCTGCAGCTAGACCAAAAAGCTTCCAAATTAAGATAGTGAAAACTAAAGCTGAAATGCCAGACTTGCTGACTGATGGATGAAAAAAAAAAACCAAACAAACCAAAAAAGGCAGAACAAGAGAAGCAGTACAAACAGAAACTGGGACCTGAGCAACTGAAACTCAGGATATTTGTTTAATGGATACACAAGACTAAAAGCAAAACATCAAATCCAGAGGGAATACAAATACCAAGTCATTGGCTCAGCCAAAAGACGGCCTCGATTGGGAATTGTTGCTGTTCATATACTATCATTTCTAACAGCTCAGGAATCAACTGAGAATTAGTCTTGTCTTTTCAGCTTCTCATTGGAAGAAAGCGACAAATATAACAAGAGCCAGGGCTACAAATCACCACTGGCTGCCCTGCTATTTAAATGTGCACAGCATCCACATGGTAGCGGGAAAAGGTATTGCGAGATTAAAAGCTGAATTAACTAGGTCACATGGAATGGATTATCGCTCTGGAAGATGCGCACAAGTTGATAAACTGCCCCCTTAAGCAGGCTGGCAGCAACTCTCGAATAGGGACAGACATGCTCTGTGCTTCCATATACTCAAAAAAACCCCGCTAAGTAAGAAGCCACAGGACAATGTGCTGCCCAAGGTGTAATTTATACAGCGAGGCGAGGCCTGCCTGTTTAGGAGTGACTCGCACTCGCAGCCTACGAACCACGAGCTGTTTCAAGACACCAGTCAAACAGCGACAGTCCCCTCCTGCTTTCCCTAGGGAGCGCATGCAGACATCCCTCTCCGCAAGCCCGACGCCCAGTAACCCTGGCTCCACCAGCCGCCTCTCCCGGCATCTGCTGGACTGCCCCCACCGCTCACCTCGCCACCAGTACTTCTGCGAGAGCCCCTGCCAGGTCTGCAGGCGGGTACGGTGAGAGCCGTCGGGTGCCAGGTGCGCGGCGCGGATGAGGCGGGCGCGGCGCTCGGCCTGCAGCACCACCTCCAGCTCGGCGAAACGCTGCTGGTCCCGTTGCCGCCGCTGGTAGTACAAGGTCCCGCCGCGCACCACGTAGCAGGCGGCCGCCTTACGGATCTTGCGCTTGGCGTTGCCCTCCGTGCCCGGCGCGTAGGGCTCCCGTTCGTTGGTCAGGTACCGCAGTATGGCCAGGTAGCTCTCCTCGCTGGACATAGCGGGGCAGGAGGAGACTGGGACAGGGGAGTGAAAGGGGCAGCCTCAACGCCGGTTTTCCCGCTGACCGCCGGGCAAGGGCAAGGCGCTCTCGGCGGGTGGCAGTAGGGTCAGGCACTCGCCCCCAGGGCGGAGGTGGATGCGGGGCAGCGTCTCCGCGCGGGACAGGGCGCGCCCGTGTCAGTCACAAGCGGAGGGCCTGTGGAGGGGTAGAAGCGCCGGCGCTCCCCGGGGGTTTCGCAAGACTGCGGGGTCGTCTCCCGAGGCAGGGAAGAGCATGCGCTGCCGGGGGAACGGAGGATCAGGGCCTCCTGCGCCTCCGCCGGCCCCTCGCCCAGGCGCGGGTAGGCCGGTCCGGCGGGAGCCAGACCTGGGGGGGGAACTGGAGTTTCGCAGCCAGCAGCGGCAGGTGGGAGCGAGAAGCCCGGGCAGCAGCAGCAACGGAAAGACAAAATGGCTGCTGCACAAGAGGAAGTGAGGTCAGAATCCCGCGCGTATAGGAAGGGGCGGGAGCCCAGGGAAGGAGCAGCTGGTAGGGAGAACGAAGCCTTGGGACCGGGAAAAGGAGAAGACCGGGCGGAAGGCTGGAGGCGGCCATCTTAGAGCTGGGCAAAGCCTGTGAGAGCGGGCATGGCCGTGGTAGCAGGAGCTGGGGGTATTAAGTGAATATTTCTGTAGCGCTAGCTCCAAAACAAGCAGGTTCAAAATCGCGTTGGGAGTACGAGAGACGAGAAAATTAGAGTGATTTTACATTGTAGTATGAGTACTCCTCTCAGGAGCCGCACAACCGATGACAGCTGCATGAGTATGGTCAGAATGGCACAGCAGTACATCTCGGTGCGTCGAGTATGCTCCTTTTTGATTTGTAAAACTGAGGAAAGAAAATCTTTTGAAAGTAGCTGCTGTTTTTCCTTGTCCAAATTCCGACCTGATTTTATTTTACACCCGTAATGAGAGACATTAGTCGCAGGATGCCTGCACCCAGCCAGGAGCATAGCCAGCAGTGACCCTTCCTCTGTGCTTAGTACTTGAAAGGCGGTTTCTGGAGTACTGCAATCCCCCCGCAAATACAAAGATACTGACTGGATGCAGCGGCTCCAGCAGAAGGTTGCGAAGCCTATCAGGGATGAGAGCACAAGAGATGAAGAGAGGCTGAGAGACAAGCCTTTTCAGCCTTAAAAAGGGAATGTTTTGTGAGGACCTTGCTGCTGTCCACAGCTGCATTACCAGAGGTTACAGAGATGGTGGAAGCATAGTCTTGTCACAGTTACATGAACGTTGTCAATAGGCACGGGTTAGAACATGTGAAATTAAGGTTTTTTTTATCTTTAAACTGTGGTGATCGTAAAATACTAGAACAGGCAGCCCTGAGAGGTTGTGAAACCTCTGTCTTTGGAGTTGTTCATGGCTCAGCTGGATACTCAGCTGAGCAATCTGATCTAAATAGACATGCTTTGAGAAAAGAGTTGGACCAGATGACCTCTGGAGATCCTTTACAACCTTAATTATTATGTGCATCTATGAAAAATTTGTGTTCCATTTTTTGTTATAAATATTTAATAGAGGATCAATTGCATTGCATTAGGTAAACACAACAACTTTATTAATTTCAGTGTTAATTCATGGCATTACATCTGTGTTTGAGCTGAATAATGTGCAGTTACACCAGGTTAATGCTCTGCTCTCAACAACCTGTCTCACTCAGCTGAAGCATAGCTTGTGAGAAGAGTAACCTTATGGGCTGTTACTGTCTCACCATATGAGTCAGAACTCACAAACAGCAGGGAAGAATAATCTTAAGAGTATTTCTGTGCAGTAACACCAGGCAGCCAAAGCCTGCAAATCTCAAAGCATTAGCATATACTGATTTATTAATTTGTCATAGCTAGGAATTCTTGGATATAATTCATGGTACTTCAAGATCGTTAGTAAAACTCATCTTCCCTTTCAGCTTTTTAGCTGAAAACTTTCGCAAGCATGCATGCCATGTATCACGTGTTTTATACAAGATGCTGATACAACCAGCATAATTGTCACCAGTATAGGTAACTTTCAGTGGTTTTAGTCTTCAGTTTTAAATTATTAAAAATTATTTAAATGATTAAACATTAATTTCCCTACAACAATGAGCAATTTTCCTTCCCTTCTTTCCACCTCCAGTTTAAAGTTTAAAAGCTTTCAATTTAATTCTTAACATGAGTAGCTCCTACCCTTTTTTTTTTTCAAACAGCAAATAGCATTGTTTGGAAGATAATTGTGCAAATGCCACTAATGTAATCAAACTCAGCCCATTTTAAATGGGTTGCAACCTTCATCCAGACCCAGATCTATTTCATTAATAAACCCAAAACAAAGTATGATATAACTCAAAATACAACCCATAATCCAAAACCATTGTTTCTGAAGCCCAAAGATACAGGAACCAAAACTATGAATCAGTCAGCTGCTTTCTTGACTAGTGTAGGAAGAGAACAAAACATGCCCTGAAAGCTTTTTAAAGCCAAGAGGCACTAAGATGTGCATCAATAAATTGAAAAGTAGATGATCCAAAAAATAGGTTTGTTTTCCTTTTGCTTCCAGTAAGTCAGAAGACACTACTGTACTACAGTAATTACTGTGCATCAAAACTACAGCAAAGCCCAGGCACACTAACTAGTGTAAATACTAAAGCAGAGACACATACTTTATGTGAAAAATTGAAGAAATGGCCACTCCCCCTAGGGGTGGGGAATTACTAAGGCAAGTCCTATCTGCATTCACAAAGTTAAATATGAACCTAAATGGGCTTGAAGTAATTGTATACCATCCACCGCATTCAAAGCTCATTCAGCCTTCAGATGTCACCTTCCTGACAACAGCCTCCAGCAAGCAACCATTTTGCTACTTCCCGACCCAAGAGTTGCATCTGAACCTTTGCACGTAACAGCCATGCAGTCTATGAAGCCACCAATTCCCCTTTTTCAACCTATTCCTTTTCCAGCTCCCCCCCAAACATCTTGCTACATGTGTTTCACAAATGTGTTAGCCTTTCAAAGTTATAGATGGTACTGCTTCATGTCCCATTTAGTTGGCACCTCTGCGCTTAGAAACCACTTTTTATGCCATTGATGTAGATTAACTTGTATTTATGTTACATTTTGTCCTTCAGGCAAGAACAGCTTCTCGCACATCAGATCTACCTTCCCTGCCACCTGAGAAACGTGTGCTGATACAGCACATTATCTAAACCCCAGGTGGTTTATGGCAACATGTTTTCCAGTCTGCAAAACAAGACATGGGTATATCACACATGAATTCTCTTCCTTATATCTCACACAGTTGAAGACAACATGGCACAAGTTACGAACATTAGTCAGATGTTTATTCAGCACAACTAACAGTTTAGCAAATTAGCGCTTTCCACCAACACGGGGAGCAGAAACCTTCACTGGTTTCACAATCTTCTGCTTAGGTGCTGCCTTTGTAGGAGCCTGTAGTAAAAAAAGAGAAAGAGAAGCAATTTACGGGCAGTCCTTTTAAGTGTCCCTGTGTATTTTAAGATTTTTGACAGGAATTTAACAATTTAAATCAGATCAGGTTAGAATTACCATCTATCAGATGATTACACACATACCACTAAGCTTACAGCATGTACAATGCCAACATATGGTATTAATAAGTAAGAATTAAACAGATGCTAGCTTTTATCAATATATTGTTACCAAGTTCCTATACAGTGAAGACATCACTTCCAGACAAGATTTTAGCTATCAAAAATCTCTCATATGGTAAATTTTGTTTTTGCTATAGTATTTACTTATTCTGTAAAAAAGGTTCACTCTATTAAGCTGTTCTGGCTACATTTAACTGTAGTACAAAAGTTTGGTCGAAGCACTTCCAGGTCAAAACAGATGAACAAATGCTTCTTCTGAACACAAATGGACATTTCCAGTTAAGTGCTGTATCAGACTGTTGTGTAACACAGCCTGTTTGGTTTTATGATTTCAGTCCACCTATTGCATCACCTTTGCAGCAGAAACAGCAGTCTTCTTGGTTGCTTGTTTGGCCTTCTTGGCTTCTTTTGCAGCCCTGTCAATGCACAGAAAAAGATGACAACTGTCCATGTATGCCAGTCACTGTTTCATTGTCTCAGCACTGTATGAACTCCCCAGGATCAAGAAATGCATTATATCAGGTTTATCCTCTGCATTCAGTACCCTCTAGGGAGACTACTCCAGAGACAGCAGAAATGTGACCAAAGTGGTATTTTCTCAAAGTGAGAGGGCAAGAAGAGACCCTTCTCTGCTGCTAATATCTCTTGCTGAGACTACTTAGCATTACCTCCACATATATTTATTGAAAAACAAACAAACAAAACCTCAAACAAACAAGCCACAAGAGAAGTTCTAAAACATGGAGTTCACCTGTGGTATAGCTCTTGTATGAAAAACATTAATAATCTTTGAAAAGCCTGGGATAGCTCCAGTTATCTGTGATTTCTCACCTAATAGCTTGTTCCCTCTGCGCCTTTCGCACTTCAGGCTTCTGATTTCGCTTAGCCATAATTTCAGCTAAAGATGCACCAGTGATGGCTCTCTGAAACTTCACAGCACGACGTGTGCGCTTCTTTTGTATCTCTTCCTAAAATGGCAGAAAATGAAGACAATTAGTATCACAATACATTAAATAAAAGGCTAAAGACAGAAACAAGCTACTATTAAGACAGAAGCTATTATAGAACTGTATACAGAAGGAGAATTTTACTCCTTACTTTAGCAGTAACAGATTTCTTGATTCTCCAAAGAAGATGAAGAGCTGAAGAAGAACAATGTATTCTCCTTTACAAAGCATATTTTAGAAAGTATTTTGGACAAATGTGAGAAGTTCAGCCTTCTGTCACTTCCAGAAAAAAACAAACACAGGGTGGGGAGGAAGGAGGGAGAGAAGAGGGTGGATAAAGTCCACTTTGATGGACTCTTCTGAAAGGAAGACATTTCCCACCTGTTTCAAGTGGGAACACAGTGCTGGGCAGCAGTGAAAGCCATGGAGCACCAAGCTTCCTTCTCCAAACAAACTGGTAAAAAACACTGACTTTTAACACATATGTAAGCCTTTCTAAATGCTCTTTTGTGATGCAAGTTTAAACAAGAGAACAAGAGCACTGAATACACCTCATGCTACATGCCTTGTCTTGCAATGCTACAACATGTCATGCTACATGTCTTGTCTTGTATCTTGTCATGCAATGACAGCTACACAGGTCAGACTAAGTTATAGCCCAAAGTTTTCAAGAAAGGTATGTAAAAAGTTTCCTCACCCCTTAACCGCCTGATCAGGTCTCTATGCCCTATTACCATTCAGGAAGCTTGCAACTCCCAGCTTTCAGAAAGTGTATGTACTGAATAGCATTACCCGCCTATCTAAAACAATTTTTTAAAAACATATACTATTCATACAATTGTTAAGATCTACTGAGCCTACTGTGGTTCTGAGTGGCCCCTTGAAGAAGGGACACATTACAATAATATAACACTTGCCAAACCGGTTACCTTTCAAACATAAAGCACATTATAAAGTCATGTAAATGCACTCATATTTTCATAACTACTGGCCAGTATTCATCCTGGTTATAAGGGTCATACCTTTGCTAAAGACCAGCATACCATGTTACCTGTATTTTAACAAACCAGTAACCAAAGCTTTTGTTGGAAAACTTCTAATGGAGCGCCATTAGCCTGTGTATACTTACTGACTGTCCCTTCTTGTGTTTCCGCCTGTACAGAACAGTCCAGTTGATTTGGCGGGGGTTTCTCTTGGAAAGGAATGCAGACTCACATTTTGCATTCAAGAACTGAAAAACCTGGGAAAGCAAAGTACCATATGAGCTTTGTTTCTGAGCAAGATAGCATCAACAGTTTACATTAACAGATGAAGTAATTCATTGATTCGGTACTTTTCAACAGCAATGCTTTTGTGTTTCTTTATACAGTTAAATATTTTAAAGATAATACAAAGTTTGGAATTCTGTTCATCAAACTGATCTCTTACAAGGCATTCTGAAGCAGCTTAATTTTTCTGAGGAAAGCGCTTAAATTACAACTTGTATCTGCTGCTAGCCAAATCCCACACAGAATCATAGAATGGTCAGGGCTGGAAAGGACCTTAAAATCATCGAGTTCCAACACCCCTGCCACAGGCAGATGCCTCACATTAGACTACGTCACCCAAGGCTTTCTCAAGCCTGGCCTTGAACACTGCCAGGGATTTACCACTTCTTTGGGCAATCTGTTCCAGTGCCTCACATCATACTTTTCAAATGTTTCTCTTCAAATAACTGCATTTCCTGTATGTGTGAGTTAAAACTTGGCCTAAAGAATACACAGTGACCAATACTCCACTCAGTTCCTTCTGGCCTAGGATAGTAGGCTGATTTGTTATTAACTACACAAGTCAAAATACCAAATTCCCAGAAAAGCACCTGAAAATTTGGTCTATTTACTTAGCTGTCATTTCCCAGGAGATTCTGTACAGCAAGACAACTGTACTAGGATATCCAAAATCCAAATCCTCTCTTCGTAGGTACAAATAGTGTATCTGTGTTTCTGACAGCCCTTATATGTATGAGTTATGAAAGCCTGAAAGGGCTCTCCTCCCTATTTAATCCCAATTGTCTGTACCCAATTTATCTGCAAATGCAGTTGTTTGCTTCAGCAAATCTCAGTGCTAAAAGCAGTATGTCCAAATAGCATTTCCTATAGAACTTCGATACTTCAGACCAGATGCTTCAAGACACCCTTCCAAAACCACAACCTGAAACCAGACTCAGGAATCCCATACGGTTCTCCCGCGAACCAGGTCTGACGGCAGTCGTGACACCTAGACACTGCCCGATGCTACAGCAACGCCACCGAACACGCCGGGCAAGAGTTACCCGCTGCACGTTAAATGCCAGGAGTCCGCCTCCCTTAGCACCGCACCAGTCTTTCTCTCAGGCGTAGCACCCTCTCTCTTCCCATAGCCCGCTCCTGCTCAGCTCTGCCGCCCGGTACCACAACTGCCTCCTCCCCGCCTGCTTCCGGCCTCACCTTGCCGTCGGTGCGGGCATAGCGGCGCCCATGTCCAGGGTAGATCTTGTATCCACTGAAACTGCACAGCTCGACCCTGCGCGGAAAAAGAAAAGTTAGGGGAGATCGCGGGTTAGCCCAGACGGAAGGCGCGGCCCTCCGGCGGCTTCCCCGAGGCGGATAGCCGCAGATGGCCCCGGATAGAGCGACAGAAAGCCGCTACCGCTCTTACTTCATGATGGCAGCAGCTCCCGCGGGCGGCAACACACGGAAAGAGGAAGAGAGGATGACGGGAAACTGCACTCCGTGCGCCGCGCGCTGCACGTCGGGAAGGCCACCCTCCGCAGGGCCTAACGGTAGTGGGGCCGAGAGCAAACACCAGCTGAAGAAGAGAGTAGGGGACTATTTTGGGCTCTCACGCCGCCCGGATTTCCACCAACCGGTTAAAATCCTGCCGGGCAGCTCCGTAGGCGGGACTTTCCGCCCTACTTTGAATAAAAGACTCATCATTCCCATTGCGGAACAAGACAGCCAATCAGCGTCTGGCGCTCGTTTTCCTGTCGGAGTTGGCAAGTGGGAAGTATGGCGTCGACAGGGGTTTCGGCGAGGACTGAGGTTGTCTCCCCTATTGGAGGGGGTAAGGGAAGGCCCTGGAGGCAGTGAGCCTAGTGGGAGCTGAGCGGCGCTGGTGCCCGTCCGGGTGTTGTGGCGGGGGATTGTTTGGGTTTCCGTTGTGTGCTGTCGAGCGGCGGGGGCGCGCAGCGCACCCTGGGAGATGTAGTGCGGCAGAGCCGTGCGCGGGGGCTCGGGATAAAAGCCCCCAACGACCCTGCAGCTTGGGTAGTGAACTGTGGGGATGGAGGTTGTGGGTGGCTTGTTATTCTCCTCGTCGCTTTCCGCGTTCCTCCCCGCTTGTGTCTGGCACCTGAGGTCTCCAAGGGGGTCTGGAAGCGGCTAGGACAGCGACGTGCGGGGAGACAGGCGCTTAGGCAGCATGTCCTGAGAAACGGGGATAGTAGTCTGCAAGTGCGTTTGGCTCTGGGCATGGCTGGGAATGGTGCGGAGAGGGCCTATCTGTCCGAAACAATGAGGCCCGGGCCGATGAGAAGGGGTTTGCCCTCAGCCTAGTAGAAGGTAGGCCAGAAGCTGAAATAAGGCCCCTTTTTCCTGCAGCGGAGGGCAGGGAGCTTGTACAGTGTCTTGCTTTCTGCCTGTGCCTCAAAGGGCGATGCGTTATAGTAACACAAATCTGCCTTTGAAAGCTCAGTGGGTGAGCAGAGGCCTGAGTAAAAACTGAGCTTCTGAGATCTGTTAATGTATCTAGCAGACAAACGAGTAACAAGCAACTCTGAAATATTTTCTTGCGTACTGAGAGCCTGTTAGGAAAATCTAATTCCCAAAGTATTATACCACAGAGGCTTTATAGTATAAAATTGTATTATCTTTCTTAATATATATATGTATAGTTCACACTGTATACTGAATAGTCATGTGTAAGCAAGCAAAGCAGAGCACCCTGCTCATTGTAAGGACAGATGGCCCTGAAATAGGGAATTATGCTTCTCTGAATCTTAAAAGGTGCCCACAAAGGTTAAGGGATGCCCCCAGGACAGCCAAGATAGTGCCAGCATCCTAGCTTCTTTAACACCTCTGTGAAACCCTCCTGTTGTCTGGCATTGTAGATAAGTAACTATAGCAAGACTGACTACTAGGATGTCTAGGTCAATAGAGAAGCAGGTGGATAATGATGCTGTTTTTATCTTTCTTCTAAGGTTTGGTAGTCAATTGGTCAGGTCAAGGACTGCAAAAACTGGGTCCAACATTACCCTGTGATGCTGATACTCACACTCTGATTCTGGACAAAAACCAGATAGTAAAATTAGAACATTTGGAGAAATACAGGAATTTGATGCAGGTCAGTGTTATCTGATTTGAATTTGCTATGAAATAATGGTGCTGTGATGCTAATTAAAATACTTCTGCTTAAAGGTCATATTTTGCAATTAAAAATTAGCAGTTACTGTCTTCACAGGAGAATAAGTAGTGGCTTAGTAAAATACAAAGCTTTGTTTTCATGGTAGCTCTACAGTTGACAGTGGGAGAGGCTGTCACCTAGGTAACTAAAAAATAAAGTAAACAAACCTGAATTGGGTGTGTTGGTGTCACTTAGAAAGTCACTGATAACCCAAATTTTTATACTACTTAGCTTTTGAATACCTGAGCTTGTAACCTTAAAAATAACTTTATATTTCCTCTGTGTAATTGTAAACATGCAGACATACATACAAGACTTTCCTCCATTTGGGTTTCAGAATTTTTTGCAAAGAATCGTATCAGTAGCCTTGACTTACAAGAAGGAAAAAATGATGTGGATTAGGCTAAAATAGAAATAGCAAATAAATAAAAGTGAAGTGGAAAGGATCCGTATAGTCTTGCTAACGTATCAATCAATGTAGGCCCTGGTGTTGCTAGGTCTTTATTTTAAGACTAGCAGCAGTCCATTTAATTACATGAGCATATTAGTGATAACAGTGTTAAGCCTCTGCATGGTGTCTGCAAAAATCAGAGTATTAACCTCTGTGGCACAGTTGTAAAAGTCCATGTTAATTATTACGAAGTGCCTCCAGGTAGACCAGAAGTTTATGCTTAGGTTGAAGAAGTTCCTGGTGGATTAAGTTTTCAACCACTAAAAGTAAAAGCCTTTTCTCTCTGTACAGTTTAATAGCTTAAACTGTTTCTTTTATTTGTGTGTCAATCTGCAGCTCTCTGTAGCCAACAACCGGTTGGTGCGAATGATGGGTGTAGCAAAACTGACTAATCTCCGGGTGCTAAACTTGCCTTACAATAGTATTGGGTATGTGGAAGGACTGAAGGATTTGGTGCACTTAGAATGGCTGAACTTGGCAGGAAATAACCTTAAGGTAAAATATGTATAGTCTTTTGCATTTTTCAGAATCTAGTGTTGTATAAATTTGGAAAATGCTACGAAGAATTGGAACAAATGTTGATGTTTTGCTTCTACTGGTTTATGAAATAGAAGAGGCAGCTTTTGGACAAGGATTGTTTAGGAACAAAATAAAAGGTTTGATGTCAAAATTAATGAGAATTGGGAAATAGAGAAAGAATTACTGCCTTTAAAATGAAACTGTGTAAAAATTCAGTTTTCATTTTTGGTTACTTACCTGGTGGTTTTTAGCTTTCAAAATAATTTATAACTGTTATTTAATTTAACTGTTACTTAAAAGAGTTACCGTAATTGACTTTTTTTTTTTTTTTTTTGTAGGCCATTGAACAAATCAATTCCTGTCTGTCTCTTCAGCATCTTGATTTGTCAGACAACAATATAGCTCAATTAGGTGATCTCTCCAAGCTGAAGTTGCTGAAGGTAGGTGCTATTTTATCTCTGGGTTTGTTACATTCTTTGCATGAAGAAATTTGCTATGAAAATTGCTGCCTTTTAAAGCATTCATTATTCAAACACTAGTTCTTAAAACATTTTAATTAATCACTATAATTTCCAGATGGAAGCATATAAAAATTCTTTTCCTTGTTTTCAAGTTTCAGGAGCTGATGGGGTTTTTGGTTGGGTTTTGTTTTTTTTTTTTTTTTTTTTTTTTTTTTTTTATAATTACTCTAATGTTTTTGGTAAAGATAACAGGGTGAGATCTTGTTCATAGCTCTTGGCTCTCTTGTCTCATGTCATAAATCAAGACAAAACATGGTGTTAACTTCTTCAACACAAACACTGTAGAGAAAAAATGTTTCAAATTCTTTTTATTTTTTCCTGTGACGGTACTTCTGCTTTTTGAAATAAGAAGTTTTTTCTTTCATTATGTAAAACATAAAAATCAGTTTTCCCTTCCTCGAATAAACAAAAATTTCTGATACCAGAAAGCCTTAATTATAGTTCTTTTGTGTTTATTGTGCAGATATTGTTTGAATAAAAACTGTGATCAAACATACTTTTCATCACCATATTTTTATTTTGCAGACTCTGATGCTACATGGAAACATTATAACTTCACTTCGCACTGCCCCTGTTTGTCTGCCTCAGAATCTGACTGTTTTTTCTTTGGCAGAAAATGAAATCAGAGACTTAAATGAGGTAAGATACAGAAGATATCACTTTGCCTTTAGGTAGACTGAAATTATTGTGATAATTCTATTGAAGATGTAACTGAAAATGAGCTCTCTCTTGAAAGAAACAACCCATGTTGATAGAAAAAACTTTTAATAATTTATATTTGATAACTATACTAACATTAACTGCCTTTGAATTTAAAATTTATCCTATAAAGATAAATTTTAAAATTTTAAAATTTATCCTGTAAAGGAAATTTGCATTTTTTCTTTCATGTTTTTATATTATTCAAGGATGTCAGAAGTATACTTTAAGGAATAAATTCACAGAGAGCTTTTTGTGATGAAGATTGAAAGCTGAGCTGATTAACTGCTATAGAGAGCTTCTGCAGCTGCTGCGTTTAGAACAGATGTTTGAGATGTCCTTGTTGCAACTGAACGATTTTGTGCCTGTGTCTTTATCCCAGCCAGGCAGCTCATTCAGGCAGCACTCCCCCCCCTTCCTCCCCCGTTCCTGGAGAGATGGGAAGGAGAATTGGAAGAATGTAATTCCCACAGGTTGAGATAAGAACAGTTTAGTAACTAAAGTATAATACAAACCACTACTGCTACCACCAATAATAATAATGATAAAGGAAATAACAAGGGAAGAGAACACGACACCTCACCACACGTCGACCGATACCTTGCCTCCACCCTGCAGCGATCTAGCCCTTCTGGGTTAACTCCCAGTTACATCCTGGGCATGATGTGCTGTGGTATGGAATACCTCTTTGGCTAGTTTGGGTCAGGTGTCCTG
>JAVHNF010063164.1:0-11316 GCA_034783455.1 Micropsitta finschii
CAAGCCATTTTTTTTCATGGCTTAATAGAACACTTGAAGGTGAAACTAAAGAGTCTGCATGAAGCCTGTGAAGTGAGTGAGGGATACTTCTGAAGGGCTGCAGTGGGAGAAGAGTAGATGCTTCCTAACAGTGCTCGTCTCCTGTCCTTGGCTTCCAGGAAGCTACTTCACATGTTGACCACTGCAGAAGGTATAATGACCCAGACGGACAGGCTGAATGGAGATGGACTTCAGGATGTGTTTGCCACCAACCTCTTTGGACACTTTATTCTGGTGAGACTGCATATGAAGATTGAGCCCTTGGCCTGCTGGTTGATGTCGGTAGAGATGGGTCCAGGAAGTAGTAATAAATCAGTTTTATCTTACAGGTTCAGCTGCTGATGCAAGCTACAGCCTGGCAGATAACAAATTACAAGGCAATGGTCTCAGGCTTTGTTTAAATAGCAATAAATGGTGATAGTCATTTCAAGGGTTAATATAAGTTTGAGGTTGCTGTAGTTAGCCAGTGGATAGAGGTAAACCATATGTAGTTCTCTCTGTCAAGGGTGAATACCAAGTCTTGGCTGTGTTAAATTCTGAGGTGCTTAACTGAGCTGTGCAGAATGCTTGTAAATGTTCCTTGGCCTAAAGCTGTACCTGAGCAGTGGCTGCTTCTGGCTACTGCAGGAAAAAACTGTCCAAGAAAGCTCAGATAGCTCCCAGCTTTTAAGAACTATAAAGCTATACGGTAACACTTGAAAATTACTGTGTTAAGGAAGTTAGCAATTCTTTTGCAGGTTCGTCAACTTGAGTCTCTACTCTGTGGTAATGAAAAGCCTTCACGACTCATCTGGACCTCTTCCAGCAATGCTAGGGAGTCTGCCTTCAGCCTTTCTGACTATCAGCATGCCAAGGGGCAGGAATCATACAGTTCCTCCAAATATGCTACTGACCTGACAAGTGTGGTTCTGAACAGGAAATTTAATAAGCAGGTGATGATGGGGTTTGCATGTCCGAAGAAACCTAATGAGCTCCTACTATTTATAATTATCATTACATTCTTGTTACCTGGTTACATTCATTCACAGAAAACTGATATATTCCTTAATGCACATTTAAGAACTAAACGGAGGCCAAAGTTGAACTTCTGTTGTGTGTAGTAGAGAATCATAGAGCCATAGAATAGTGAGGTTTGGAAAAGACCCAAAGATCATGTAGTTCCAACCTTCCTGCCATGGGCAGGGATGTCTCACATTAAACCATGTCACCCAAGGCTCTGTCCAACCTGAACACTGCTAGAGATGGAGCATTTAGCACTTCTCTGGGAAGCTTGTTCCAGAGCCTTGCCACCCTCACAGCAAAGAACTTATGTTGCTTCTGGAGCTTTTGTCAGAAACTTCTGAAAGCAGGAGAATTTTAGGAGCAGTCCCTACCTTGCAAGTTCGAGCTGACTTTTTTGACCAAATAATTGGTCTTAAAGAGCAAAGAGCTGCTGCCCTTTTCAGGTGTACCTGCCTGTTGGAACAAGGCTGCTCTGGCAGCTTTTCCTACAAGCACTTGACATGCAGGCTCTGCTGTCTCTCCTGATGGCTCCATGCTGCTATTCAAGTTTGTCACACTACCATGTGTGAGCAACCTGCCTTCCCTGTCATGGGGGATTGCTGGATTTTGTTGCCAAGCTGCAGCCCTAGTCCAGTGATAGTGATTGCAGTCTTGAAATACTTCAGGAGAAAATGTTTTGATCCTAGAAGGCTGAACCCTTCTCTTAAAGGTGAGCTAACATTTGATCTGTGGGCTGTAATTTTTGGGATGACTGCTATTGTTGCTGTTGAGCTGCATGGAGACTGCAGTGTGAGGTTGTGAAGGCGTAGCCTCCCAACACATCAGTCTGGTGGTCTTGCAGTGGGCACATAAACATCTCCAATTTGAGCCTTTCAGAAATTGCTACATCTAATCACTAACTAATGACTTTGGGGAGGATCTATTAATAACTGGTCCCTATAGTAACCTTCAGCTTCTTGCTGAGAAGCATTAGGAGGCAAGGAGTATGTTCTGTTCATAACTGTTACGTATTTACACACTGATTGGGTTTCTTCTCTGCAGGGTCTGTATTCCAGTGTTGTTTGTCCTGGTCTTGTTATGTCTAACATGACCTACAGAATTCTACCAGTTTTTCTGTGGAAGCTGCTAATGCCCATCATGTGGTTGGTGAGTGGATCCTCCTGGTTGGTTTGAGTGTTGAGATAGCCCTGCTGTCATACACTTCTGCAAGTAATGTGCAGTGTGCTTCTGGCTCCTTGCTACACAGCTCTTCCTTCTGTTGGGTTAGGCAGGCTGGCCCCTCTGCAAACCTTTCCTTTTGGCACCTTGGGGCCTGAATTCCCAGGCTGAGTTTGGTGGTTTGATGCTGGACAGCACTGTACATGGAGCCAGGGCTTGGCTCTTCAGCCATAGCAGCATTTGTCAAGGCTCCCTTTAGGCTTCCCAGCCTGCTCGGGTTTGTGAAACTCTTGTCATTTTTTGGGTAGCAGAGCTCAGGACAAAACATGGCCCCTGTGCTTTGAAATACCATTTGTTTCTAGAACCCAGTGTATTTTTCCATGTTCTTTTCATCCCTCTAGAAGGCAGCATCTCTTGCTCTCTTTCTGTCTCTCTGGAAAGCAAAGCCTCCTGCTCTTTGTTGCTCTTTCCCCTGCTTTCTTAAAGCTTTCCTTCCCTTTCTTCTTCTGGACTTCAGCTTTTCAGGTTCGCTACAGTTCTGCACCTGAAGGCTGCCTGCTCTGAGCCTTGATGCTCTTGCTGCAAGATTGGCCTTTCTGCTTAAGCTGATCCTCATGGATCACGTTTCTCCTGGCAGTGGAGAGGCAATGCCTTCTCAGTTGTCCTCAGCTCTGGCAGTGTTATAGATCCTTTCTGCCTCCTGCCATTTGTGCTCTTGAAACCATTCAAGAGGAGGTGCTTGCAATGTGTATGTGTGGCCTGTTTCCTCTTGCTTTAAGGGTGAGCTCAATGTGGGAGCATGGAGCAAGGCTTGCTGGTCCGGTGGGTGGCTCCAGAAAATAGTTTGTGGTTATAGAGGGATGCTTTAGTCATAAGCGTGCGGTATTACCTGTAGTCAGCTTTTAGAAGGATTGCTACCTCTGGTAGATTATCTGGTGTGGCTGGGCTGTGGAGGGCTGCCCAGAGAAACCCTGGGCCACATACAGATTCTGTCATGTGTTTCTTTTCCCTTCAGATCCGCTTTTTTGCCAAAACTTATACTTTGACTCCATATAATGGAGCAGAAGCTCATGTAAGTAGTTCGCAACTTGATTTTGATATTCCTTCCAGGGTCTGCTGGCCTGAACAGTAAGCCTCTCAATAAGGCTGGTGGGTGGGTGATGTATTTCAGCCCTGAACAGCACACAGCAGTGAGTGCTGGGGGACCAGCTATGAATGGGGCTGATCTGGCAGGTGATGCTTTACACCTTCATAAAAGTAAATTTTTTTGGAAAAAGGCTTTTGCTTCCATCTCATTCGGGAGGACGCTGCTCTCCCTGCTGGCAGACATGCAGGCACAGGGGATGGAGGCAGGTAACTGTGCCTCAAGTACAGTAGTGAGCAAGTTTAGCCATGTTGAACTGCTTTAGTGATTAGCGCTGGGACAAACATGTTTTACTGTTGGCTTGGGCAGGGCACAGCTGAAGGGAGACAGCTCAGAACTATTTCTCTAGACAGCAAATCTTCCCCTGTGTGGTGAAAGCATCTGAGGTGTGTTCTCCTGTGTCCAGTGGCAGTGTTGGGTTCTTGGATGCAGGCTTGGTTGGGACAGTGTGCACTGGACTTGTACATGTTTGGGCTGGTTTTCCTAGGTATGGCTCTTCAAACAGAAGCCAGAGCACCTGGATGCACTTGTCAAGTACCACAGCTGTACTTCTGGACTGGGGAAGAGCTATGTGGAGCCCAGAAAGGTACATGGAGCACCAGCTTTCTGTTTTGGAGTTTCGGCTTGGCTAGGGGTCTGCCATCTGCCTTGCATGGGAGGATTGGTGCCAAGGATGTCCTGTGGCTGGAGTGGAAACAAAATGTTGAATGCTGAGCAGTAAGGAGGGATGTGGGGTTATCTGCAAGGCTTCCTAGAGTAACTCCTGGCTCAGGTTGGAGTTTGGAAGACTATGAAGGATGAGTGTGTAATGATGCTTCCCCAAAACATAGTCTGGCTTGTGACAGATCTAGTTGCCTCACTGTGATTGTGGAAGCTCTAGAGATGCACCTTGCCTGTCCCCAGAGCTGACCTCGGTGTCTCTGCTAGCTGCCACCAAAGTGATGTCTCACTGTGCTATTCTTACTGTCTTCCAGTTTGATGTGGATGAAGAAACTGCTGAGAAACTGTATGGAAAGCTCTTGGAACTGGAGAAGCAGGCTCTAGAGAAATACAGTGATCTCCTAGATTAAGTAAAGCCAGTTTAAGTGGAATAACAGTCTTAGATGGGTAATACGGTCTTTCTTCATTCTGGTGCTGCTTGTGTTGCCTGCTGTTCTGCAGGCATGTGGCTTCAGACCCCGTCTTCCTTCTCAACAGAAGGTGAACAATTCCTGAAAATGGAAATGTGAAAACTGAAGAGCAAAACTTAATCTTTTTGGTATGGGATTTTTTTTCTAGCATAAAACTGGAGACCTAGAGTAGGTGCAGACTGTCTTAACACAGTTGCAAAGAAGTGTCTTGCAAAAGCATGAATGAACTGCACAGTTTGGGAACAGCCTCAAAGCATGTGGTTTAAATCTGGCTTAGCACACGAAAGGCAGCAGTCTGGGGTTCTGCCCGGTGTTTTGGCTCTACATACGTTACCCATGGCTGATCCTGAAGTACTTGAAGGCTCATCTTCAGAAGAACTCCTTTTATACTTGTACACCAAATCTGGGGCCAGCTTTCCAGGTGTGCTCACTGAGATTGAACCTTGCTGGAAGTCAGGCTCTGCACATCATGTGAAGCCAAGCTTCTGAAGAACTGACCTGAGAAGAGCACCACTTGCCTCAGCTATGAGGAGAGATGCCTTGCTCTCCCCTGGGTGTGGGGCTGTAAAGGTTCTAACCACAACTGACTGCAGAAACTGAAGCTGTTGATGTTAACCTGCGCTCAAGGCTGGTCTGCTCTGTTTGTAGCAAGAGTGAGAGGTTACCATGTTATTTTACATATTTAACTCTTTTTATAGGAATTTACTGTACTAAGTATTCTTCCTGTTGTCTATCCTGGGGAACTTCAGGTACCTGGTGTACTTCAAATTCTGCAATGAATAAATTATTGGAACTGACTTGTCCTGGCTGCAGTGGTGTTTTTACTCCAATAGCTGGTTGCTTTTGACTTTGAGGGCTGGAAGGGAGGTTGGTTTGTTGCCTTGCACAAGAAGCCTGTGTATACCTGGGATGTGTGAAGCCTGTTCCTCCATAGGAAAAAGCTGTCTGCCACCTCTTTGGTCTTGCTTCTCTTGTTCCTTCTAGTTAATGAAAGACATGAGTGACTTCTGAAGACTTCAGTGTGGTTTTGTGTGTTGAGCACCTGTGGTGTGTCTGAGACTATTTCCCAGCCTTAGGCACTTGGGAGACATGGGTGTCTCTGGTGCTTGCTCACCCTCATGTGTCACATAATGACTGGTATGGCAGTGTTCCCGGGCACTTTCCTGGGACCTGGCAGAGGCCAGGTGAGGTTAGGAGAGAGGCTGTGCTTGCTTTTATTCTCACCCTTCACTGTTTTTGAGGAGCTCTGCAAAGTAGAGGAGTACTGCTGGTATGGTGTGGTTTGTAGCAGAAATAGCTCAGTTTTGACTTTAGGCTGTGCATCACTTCCAGCTCAGCCCTTGGGTGAGTACCTGAGTTACCAGCATTAGTGTGGATGGGAATGTGCTCTGTTTTGCCCGGACAGTGGAACAGAATGAGGAGTTGGCCATTGTGGAGTGGAACTTCTCCTGGCTATGGCTGTAGCTGTTCAGAGTTGTGAAGGAGATTTGGATGTGCTTATGTGGACCTTTATTAAGCCTGGAATGAAGTGGCAAAATTCTAGGGTTGGCAGAGATTGACCATGGGAAGAACCTTTGAGGTTCTCATTGGTATTTGTTTTTTTCCCTCACTCAGTCTGTGGGCTGAAGCTGGACATTTATCAGGGGCAGTTGTGCCTGATGGAATGGGGTGAGTGCTTTTTTCCTATGGAGCATGCAGAAACTGGTGAGGGAAGAGGTTCTGTGATGCACCAGAACCAATCTTTGAGTTATTTGTGATGCTGGTGTCGAGCAGAGCTATGAATGGGTTTCTGGGCTCATCTTAAAAGCACCCTGTACCTCTACCTTGAGGATTTGGAGCTCAGGGTTAGAGACCATGTGTTTCTGTCCTGCTGTGCCTGAGCTCAGCCTGCTGCATGGTTTAGTTTCACCTCAGATGTTGTGAAGGCAGCTGGTGCACTGTGATGTATGTCACATACCGGGAGATGCAAATGTGGGATTGGGAGTTGTGGGGAATCTGCTGCAGCATGTGGTTATGGTAGGTGCAGACACAAAGTAGCCTTTGGAGATCTCTAGCTCAGCTTCCGCTCAGACAGAGTTACATGAAAAAGGAGGAATTGATGACAAAGCACAAGTTAAGCCCATAGGAGACTGGGCAACCTGGAAAGATGGGATGTTTGTGATTTCCTGTGGGTATGGTGCTGCATGAAGCTGGAGATGCATGATCAACCCAAGTGGCTCCAGAAGACTGTCCTATAGGAGGAGGTGCTCTAGTGTCCTACAGCATTTGTCACAGGACCACATCACTCTGTAGGGGTATCTGCCTGCTTTTGTGACCACAGCCACCACTGTCAATGCCCTTCTGTAGAAGAAAACCTGGCTGTGCTCGACTTCATCTTCTGCTCCTCTCCTCCATGTTGTGAGAAGCTTTGCATCCAAGGGGTAGGGCTATTCTGTGGGATGGGAACTGTAACCACATCTCAACTTTTGTCTTTCACCCTGAAAGCACAGGTAGGACCTGGTGCTTGAAATGGAGACTGTCCAAAGGGCAGGGGATGGCTCAGTTGTTTGTTGCCCTCTGTGAACCTTGCCTGACCCAAGGGATGCTGTGCCACCTGGTATGGCCTCCCACCACCCAGGTGACTGTGAGCAGAGCTGGCCAGCACCCTGGAGTTGCCTGTCTGCAGGGAGGGATGATCCTTGTGCCCTGCTCTTGGCTAACAGATGCCTATGCAAAGGAGCTGAATCCTCCAGCTAATCCCCTTTGGCTGGCAGGCATGATGGTAGTAATGGAGAAATGACAACTGGGTCAAGGAGAGCAGGCAGGCACATGCATTTGTCAGCTTCTTCCCAATACACTCCTGTTCCTTTGTCTTTGCTTGCTAAGATAGTGTAGAAGCTGCTGACGCCATTGCATGAATTGGGTGCTTCCATTGAGATTGTGCATATGGAGTTGTTGAGCCCTTTGTGCAGTGAAAACAGGTCCTGCCCAGAGCGCAGGGCCCTGTGGCAGAGCAGGGTGGTGCGAAATGCCAGGTATGGGACAGAGCAAGAGCCAGAAGTGGCAGACATGAGTCAAATCTGAGACAGCACCTTTCTGTTTACATCCTCAGATACAGAGCTTTCCCCAGATGCTCTAGGGCAGGTCTTGAATGTGAAAACTCCTTGTGGTTGCTTTATGAGGTGTTATGCAATGACTGTATCTAATCATTGTGCCTCATCCTGAGCCACTGGTTTCTTATCTTCCTGGGTAAATGTGTTGCCTTGCTCCAAACACAGCCTGAGTCCTCCACTGCTTTGCAGCTCAGCTGGTTTTCAGCTACTTCAGGGCACTGACAACAAGAGCATGGGTGGGAACTGCATCCCAAGGTGTGGCTGCAGAAGGAGAAAGCTTGAGATCAGTGTGGCAAGGCTGAAATCCGCATGCCTGTGTGACCTCTGCCTCTCCCAGAGGGAAAGGTGATGGTATTGAAGGAAACAACAAGGACCAGTGCCTGTCTCTGTAAACAGTCGGATGTAGGACACCCAGCTTGTTTTGAAACACCTTTGAACAGCAACTTTGATGTTGAAAGGGCTTGGAGGGGAGCTGCCCAGAGGTGTGGGGGAAAGGAGAGATGTAGCTCTGAAGAGCTGGGTGAGAAATGGGGAGCAGAAACCCCTCTGGGAGTGCCTGTGTGGCAGGAAAGAGGTGAGAGGGACATGAATCCAGGTGGGTTTTGCTGAGAATGGGTGAACTGTAGAGTCCCAAGAAGATTTCTGTTGGGACGGAGAGTTTGCACCTCCAGCCAGCCCTGCTCCAAACAGATGGCCTGACTCCTGACTGGCCCAGGGATATGCCCAGGTGAGTTCTGGAGTCTTAAGGGATAAAGACCCCACAGCCCTGCTGGGCCCTGTCCTGGGGCTGCTCCCACACACCACCGTGCTTTTCATCTTCCCAAGGAAGAGACTTTGCCTGAAGGATGAGGTGTTGGAGGCTTGGGGCAGATGTGCCACGTGGCTGAGGAAATGAGAAAGCCTAAAGAGAGCCAAGACTGCCTGCAGGGTCAGGGAGGCTTTTCAGTGTTGCTTTGCAAAACAGGGGAGCTGTGCCCAAAGGAGAGACTGAAGGGAAGCTGGCGGATGAGTTCAGAAACAGCTTGTGAGGATAATCAGAATGAGTAGTAAATCCTTCTTCTAGCTCATCAGTAGGTGCTCCTGTGTGAGAGCAGAGTTTGGAGAGGCTGTGGTGCTCTAATTAACATTTTTGGCATCAGTGAGAGGAGCCTGTGGAGGCTTCCCTGCCAGAAACCCTCTTGCAGATGCAAGGATTTGTATTATACCAAAGTGCTAGTAAGGGAGACTACAGATGAACAACCAGGGCTGGATGATGTTCATCTTCAAGCTGAACTGCAAACTCTGCATTCATTTCTCCCTTACAACTGCCTCAAGCAAAGCGAAGAGGGGCAGCAGCTGGATACTCAACCTGGGGTCAAGCTGTGCAAGGTCTTGCTGCAAGGCAGCACAGATGTTAAACACTTACATAGGATCCTCTTTCTTGAAAGAGAGGCTATTAAAGATGCAGGGTGCTCTGGGCAGGCATGGCTCTGGTCTTGCCCTGCTATTTGTTTCTGTCTGTCTCAGCAGAAGCTTTGGTTGGTTTGGTTTGTTTCAGTCCACATCTGCCACCCTGGCTAAGCATTGCCCACCCTCAAGGGACATCGGTGACCTCAGGGGTGGCAGGGATCTAGCCAGTGTCTATAAGTGGCTGTGTGGGTCACAGCTAAGAGGAGAGCCATGCTTTGGAGCATCGTGTTCAGCTCTGAAGACCTAGGCATCCTTGCCCACAGCTCAGCTACTCCTAAGATTCATCTCTGAAGTAGCTCCGTGAGTCACTGTGGCCTGCACCTCTCTGGGAAGCACAAAGCAGGTGCAGTGATATCTCGCATCCTTGTCATCTGAATAGGTGGTAGCTCATCCATGGTAAGCCAGCAAAAGTCAGACCTGTGGAGATGGTTTGGGTATGTCATTTCCAAGCAGTGACACGTGGAGGCTGTAGGGATGCTGCCCTGCTCCTGCCTGCGTCACAGAGCCCAAGGACACGTGCTGCATTGTCTCTGGGCACCGGTTAATGGTTTGTTAATGGCCTTAAAATGCAGTTATACTACTCAGGTGTGGAGCAGATCCTCGTGCTACCTACCCACACTCTGCCTGCCAGCAGCTGCCACAAGTTGGGGGTCAGGAGAGCTGCGTCACATCCCTGTCTTTAATTTCCTGTATACCTTATAGCAGGTCATGGTTTCCTTGGCCTTGGGCAGCTCTTGGGTTGACTCAGGATCTTCCTGTACTGCTCAACAGATCCCCAGGACAACTCATGATGAGTATTCTTGTCTGGAGAGGGATGTGTTGTCACCTGGATCTGGTCCACATGGATGGAATTGGTCAAAACATGCTCTTGGGGGACACCACTTGGGTCCATGTGCTAACAGAAGTGTTGGAGAACAGAAAGGGCTGGAGACCAGCTGTGAGGATGGCTGCTTCTCTGGGCTAGCTGCCAGGCAGTGGCAGAAATTGAGGTCAGTGAAGTTAGGGAGAGGAGGCTGTAGCGTGCACATTGCCTCGTGTTTAGGCTGTAAGGGAGCACCAGATCTAAGGTCAGAGAAGTTAGATTGGTGGGGCAACGGCAGTCTGGGCATTTCTCTGTATACAGACAGTGGGTCATGTCTCTAGATGTTTTGTTACAGGCTCATTGGAGTTGTGATGGCATGGGCTTCTGGAGGTCCCTTGTTGAATATGTCCCTCTTGGAGAAACAGGGCTAGCGTCAGCACTAATAATCTACCTCCCTGCTCCCTGCAGGGCCCCATGGTACTGGTCATGTTCTTGGGCTCTCCTGCTGTTCTTTCGTGTTCTGAGTCATGAGGCTTTTGGATCCAAGGCTCTTACATACCTTGTATTTCACATCTGAGCTAAGAGGTCCATCCTCATGCCCAAACACCTCCTGTAGCGTGAACTCTCTCTAAGAGGGAAGATGTGTCAGGGTAGTGTAGCCCCTGGATGCTGAACCACAGGGACATCCTTGGCGGTGCTGCCAGCTCTGCATGGGGTGGGTGCATTGGCAGCTGCCTCATTGCAAATTGAGCCTTTTGGGGACCCCTCTGCCATTTCCAGTGGGACCAGACATCAACAAAGGTCCCTGTGGCTGTGTTGGGGGCAGCCACTCACATGAGCAGTGCCCAGTTCGGCTCCCACTGCAGACACTGGGGCTGAACTTCCACCTTTCTGCAATGTGGCCCTTCAGCTGGTGAACCACCCGCCGCATGCCAGCCCAGCAGGCAGCTCACCAGATGCCTGCCTCAGTCCAGTGGGTGCCAGTGGCTTCCCCCCATCCATGTGGTGATGGTTCTTGGCACTTCCGTCATCAACAACAAAGCCCTTGGCAGGTTTGGTGACTCCTGCCATACCTGCTGGTGTCATGGGACCAGCACTTAATGAGAAGGGACCACGAGGGTGGGACATCTCCTGCAGGAAATGTCCTGTGTGTGCAGTCATTCTCTGTGGAGGCGAAGAGCTGGGTCCAGCTCCTTTCCCCAAACTCAAGGACAATGCATTTGGGGTGTAGAGCAGTAGCGCTGGTAGAGGGTATAGGGGAGAAGGGTAAGAATGTAAAGGTGGTGGCATTAGAAGAATTGTCTTCCCGTAAGTCCCTTGGATCCCCTATGAGCCCACAGGATCTTCACTGAGGCATGGACACAGACTGCAGTGGAACCAATTACTGTTGTCCTAGGCAAATAGGGAGCGTGTTGGGCAAAAGTGGTTTATAAATGGGCAAAAATAGCTTGAAGCATGTTATAAATGGGCAAAAATGGTTTGAAAATGGGTTAGAGATGT
>JAVHNF010063170.1:14254-24679 GCA_034783455.1 Micropsitta finschii
TCATCCAGGTCGTTGATGAAAATATTAAACAGCACCGGTCCCAGCACTGACCCCTGAGGGACTCCACTGGTCACAGAGATTGGAAGGGTCAGTACTGCTGGCAGCACTGTTCTCCGGCGGAGTGGTGCAAACAAGCTCTGATCATCTGGTCACTTTGGCAGGCGGGGGAAAGAAAGGAAATTCCAGCTTAGAAGTTATATTATGGTTAATTAGAAAAACAAATACTGCTTCACTAAATTCAGTGGAAATTTTATTCAAGAAAGTCTTTACATTCTATGAGTAACAGTCTTGCTCTTTATACAAGCTCCTAATAGGTCCACCTGAGATCAAAGCTCCATGTGCTAAGGGTATTGTGCAAGCACTCTGCAAACAACTTACAGCCTAAAGATGAGTGACATAAGATCAGAAGGGACACCAGGCTATAGGGAGGTGAGGTGGCTCACTTACAGTCACTCAGTGGGTCAGTGGCAGAGTTGATGCCTAAGCTACAAGTTTTCGTTCTGAACACTATTACTGTGAATGACTTTTTCCAAAGAGGAGAGTTTGATTTCTATAATTTAAGAAGATTTGTGAAATCCTTTCTGGGAAAAGTAATGTGATGTGTTTAAAATACAACTGTGTTGGCAAAGTGGAAACTTATTCTCTTGATTCATCAGTTGTGTAAATAAAGTTCTCAGCTTGAAAGCTTTGGTCATTGTCTTTATCAAAACTGTTTACAACATTGACATTGATTTCTGCATCTAGATATGCTTAGATAGAGATCGCTTCTATTGCCATGAAATGTGAATTCAGTTGATCTGAGAACCCAGACTGGCTTTCTAATTCAGTGCTGGTATTAGTGACTGTTGTTGAAATCTATGTGAAGCAGAATATGGGATCTTCAAGGATCCAGTGAAACTTTTTTTGATAACCAATGTGGTTTCTGTGCCTGATAGAATGGAGATTCAACCTTGATCATTTTATATAGTGCTGCTGAAAGATTCTGATGATCAGAGTTTGCAGTTTCTGCACTGAAAAAATCTTTCAGCCAGTGGATTCCTGGGAAAAGGAAGAAGGTGCTAGTCCCTGTGTCAGATTCTCTTGGAAATAGATGTTTGCTGTTTTTCTTCTCTTTCTAGATTGAACAGCAATACCGTGAGACATCATGTTGTTAAATGTAAACACTGAGTCAGTCCTATCTCTGGAGGGCAGAACTGTCCTCTTTGACCCATCAATCATCAGTGTTAGACTTACCTGGATTTATACTTTGTAACAGTGAGCTGGACCTGGAAGGGGTTAAGGTCATGCTACTTGCTGCCATCATCTGAAATAAGTGCAGAGCTGAGATCTTTACTCTTTCAAGCTCTGCTTGCAGAACAATGTTTTTTTCTTGGCAGCAAAGTGAGTAACTGATATGAGAAAGTATAATGCACACCTGGCTGTGAGCACTGGGACTAGAGGCAGAAGCTGGGCTTCAGGAATGCACGGGCAATGGCATATCAACCTTATCTGAAGCACACAAAGGTGGAAGTTCAGGTGGGTGGCTGGTTATTTTAGCATCTTACTGAGAGAGAGTTGCTCAGAGAAGCTTTGCTGGGGCCATCCCTTCTTTCATATTGCTCACTTCTGGACCTGAATTACTTGGTTTATACTCATCCATCAAGCTTCAGGCTGCTAATATTACCGTAAATATGACTCCCTCCAGGAAGGCCTTTCACTGTGTGGGCACTCTGCTCCAGCAGTTGTTGGAAGAAGCTTCCAGACCCCTTGCATGACCACAAAGACTATTAACTAGGAAATCAGACAGCTTTTTAGTAAGTGGCTCATAGTTAAATTATCTAGGTTCATATTTGTCTTTGGGATCATGTGTGCTAACTCCTCAGTAACATGCAGGTAATAGTCCTTGATGCCTTATGCTTGTTGTTTTGGTTTTTCTTTAAACCAGCAGCTGTGTGGTGCATCTGGTAGCTTTTGAAGAGGTCAAATAGTGTTTGCAGTCTAAGTGAGTTTTGCTTCTCTTTTTGTAGATGCTGGCCAAAGCAAGTGTCGGTTAGAGAGAGCTCAAGCACTGGAACAGGCAAAGAAGCCCCAGGAAGCAGTCTTCATCCCAGAATGCAATGAGGATGGATCATTCACACAGGTAAAATTTCTACTGGCTTCCTTCAGCCAGACTCCCAGTGGCTGCAGCAGATTCACTGTCAAAGCATGAGCCAAGTGATGGCAGCATCATGGGTCCACACTGTCTGACTTAGTCACTCAGGTGAAAGAGTTGAAAGCTGGGGACTTGTCTAACCAAGTGGAAGCTTTGATTCAGCCACCATATCTTAAACCATATCTTAAAAGACATACATATGTAATGGTATCCACCTCCAGTGTAGCACAGAAACAAAACCAAGTTGCCTGGGAGGTCAGTTTTTTCTCTGAAGATGAGCTGCAAAGAGAACTGTGGCTCTCACAGAGCAGAGTGGACCAAGCTTCTTTTGCTGTTATGTGTGTTTCATCTATCCCACCAAAAAAAGAGTGGTCTATTAAGCCTCTTACCACTGCAGGATACTCGTTGGTGACAGACATTTTCCTGTTCTATGCCCTGTTGTGGTCTGAGGGTCTGGCAGAGAGGTGATGAAACAGCTTTGTTTGGGTTTTTTATTCTTCACTGTTCACTTGCTGGAACTAAATGATGTCCTGAGATTGTAGACTGACTCATAATGCTGTTTTTCTTGAAGCAGTTATCTCAGGCAGGTCTATGAGAAGCGGCTTATGGTTTGTTGGTGTTTAATAATCTGTGAAAAATGAATAGTTAGTCCTCGTCACTGATCATCCTTCAGAAACGAAGGTTGAACTGGGAGAGGTCTTGCATCACACAGAATTCCAGAGAATTCCAGAGAAGCTGAAGTAGTTATGGCAAAAAAAGAAAACCCTCTTTAAGGAAATTGAGAGGAAGGGTTAGGTTTTGCTGAGGCAGGGTAGAAGTGAAGAGTGATACTTCTTTCTGTTACCACTAGCATATTGAGTAGCATCCTAGTGGTAACTGAGCTGGGTGTTAAAAATGGCTTATATGCAGTTCCCTGCATATAAGGGTAGGAGGGTTATGCTGTCTGCCGAGTTTAGCATGTGTCTCAAAAACCAAAATCCCGCAACCCTCATGGCCTCTATTTTGTGAACTTGGGTAAATCACGCAACTTCTTTTTTGCTTTAGCCTCCCTATATCTAAGACTGCTCTAAAGATCTGGTGCCTCAGAGAAATTTTAGGATTCATTAGTTATTGCTTGCAAAGTCTTTAAAGTGAAAAAAAAAAAAAAAAAGGAAAAAAAATCCAAATCGCAATCAATATTCACTTCAAAAAGATGAGAAAGACAAAAAGCTTTGGGATTGGTTCAAACACTTCATGATGCCTGGGGGAAGAGGAGAGGAAAGATTATGTTCTTGTGATAACCCACTAAACATTTTATTCCCCTCCTCAGCCTTAACCTCCCATTATCTGGTGTATGGGAGTGTTTTTTTAATTGTGAAGTGGAAAAAGTTGTATCCATCTTGCCAATTTTGCATACTTTTTTGAAGCAGCATCATATTTGTGTACAGTGTGGACCATCTTCGGAAGGCGGGGAGAAGAAAGAAGGTGGCTACAGCTTCTTGCAGTCTAACTACACTTTCAGTTGTTGAAATTTGATTTTTGTGTAGAGCTGCTCAGGTTATGTTGGCACTGGAGGGAATACTTATAAAACCTCGCACAGTGGGCCAACTAAGTGTTCCATGCTAAACTTTATAGTTCAAGAAAAAAGGGAGAAGGAGAGCTGACTTTCGAATGTCTCCGTCACATATCCATCAACCTCTTGAAGAGTAAAGTAGGAGATGCAGGTGAAACTTTTAACCTAATAAGCTGGACTGAGAGAGTGGTTGATAAAGCTGTGTTTTAGGTTTATTGGAAAGGTTGGTACCTGCATCTGGATTATGGAGTGGTTGCTGGGCCTCTTTTCTGCACATTCCTAGGCTAGTGTGGCTTGCCAGTGGAGGGGCAGCATGAAACTGCTTACAAAAATTGTGTGTTTTCAGCTGGCAGCCAAGCAATATTTCACATTCTTCCTTCATCCAGTCCTATCTGTGAACACTAAAATGCTTTTGTTTTACCTGGCATGATGAAGGAAGCCTCTGATCCCTTTGTAGCTGGAGTTAACTGAAATTCATGTCATTCCTTGGATCGTAAAAATACCCCGTGTTCCACATACCTCAGGAACCAGCTTCATCATTTATATTGTAGCAGTTTAAGGTCATTGTCCCTGCATAAGACGTGAATGAAAAATAGCTTCCAAGGAAGCTAACTGTTTTGAACCTGCATTTGAGACAAATATTTCCTTTAGCTTCTGGTCCAAATTAATTAAACTTTGATTTTAAAAGGATGTCTGAAAATTACAATTTTTGTGAACAGTCTAAACAGTTTTTGCTTCCAGCAATTCATGAATAGGACTTATCTGGTGAAGGTGGTCCGGGTACTGCATCTCTTGTGCTGATAGTTGGCACACCCACGTTTTGCTTTGCAGGGAAGCTCTGTAGGCCAGTTCTTGAAGTCCTCAAGGTCTTACAAGAGTCAGCTCTGAACTGTTATTAGTTTACTATGGTTCAGTACCCAGAGAGTTGCACCATCCAAACTCAAAAATTTCAGCTGGGAAGTCCAGAACAGCATCTCTCAGCAGAATTTCTAAGAGCAAAACCCACCATACTCTTCAACCTTGAGTCCCCATCCCAACAAGAATCTAAGTAGATGCATATGCTTCAGGGTATGCCCTAGCCAACTCTACATACAAGGTATTTTTTAAACAACTTCCCCCTTCTATGTTGCTGCTATTGGAGGAATTATTTGGGTAGAAGAAAAATTCTGATCATAGGGGAAACAAAGATGCCTGCCTATATTTAGAATACCACATGTCCTAATTGTTGTAGCACTCACTCAAGATGTGGATGACTTGCTTTCAGTTCTTGAGCTAAACTTTTTTGTAGATGCAGGTCTGGGAGCCACATTTGGTAGCTGTAATTATATAATCACAGAAGCTGCTTGGTCTTAACCAGATTGAACTGTTGATTTTTTGGTTTATCATTGTCCTCTTGATTAGAAACTGAATTACAGTCGCTAGGAGTTAACACTGAAAGCAGCCCAAGTTGCCTTTTCCAGTTCCTGGGATTGCATGCAGTACAAAACTGTGTGAATACAGGGCCAGATCCACTGCAAATTGGGTGGGTCTGTTGGGTGGTGGAGAGTATATAGCTATTCTGCTTTTCTGTGACTGACAGCATGTACTGCATGGGGACACCATGCTCACCTTATCTCTTCCCCCTCTGCTTCCATGGAGGGCAACTGGCTCTGGCACCCAACAGTTGGATGTGGTAACAAGGGTGAAAGGGAGGAGACCCTGAAGGCAAAGACCTTGGTCTGTCTAGCATTAAACCCTGCATTAGAGAGAAATAGTGTGTATCTTAAACAACTGTGTAATCTTTTTTTCATTGTCTATAAAGTCTAGTCTGAAAAGAAATGTGGCCACTGGATGCTTGGATGGCTAATTTTCCTAGGCATGGCTAGTTATAATGGGTTTTGTCTGCTGTGTGAAGAGGAGCAGCACTTGTTAATTCACTGGTTTTCATAACTGTTTCTGTGCACCGTGTGCTGCTCCCATTATTCTGGGGGCTTTTGTATCTCAAAGATCTTACCAAATCCCTTTTAGAAACTGCTGACACACCTAAAAATGTGGCATGGATTTGCAGCATGGAAGAGGTGGTGGCATTGCAGGCACAATGGGATGACTGAATGGGAGCAGATGTGAGGAATTGCTAGTTCTTTATATTTCAGTCTTAGGGGTATATTACTTTCTACAACAAAAGGCCTCTGCAGTTAGTCCATGGTAATATAAGGATTCAGATGAAAATGAAACTCATGTTGTTCACAACATAAGAATATTTGTTTCATATGAGTAATTTCATTAATTGTATAGAACTGAGGTCATGTACAGTTGTGCAAAATTGACATGACTGAAACCAGTTTCTGTTTCCAAGGCTTGCTCTCTCTTTTTTGCTGTTATGCTGCATTTTGCATAAATGCCATTCCCTTTCCGTGCTGCACTTAACCTGCTGTGATCTGTTCTTCATAAACAACAGGCTCTATTGGGTAATCTGCACACTTTCTTTTGCTGCCTAGTGCCATTGGGCTTGTTGCCATGGGTTGAGAGAGACTTGCATTCTTCATAGTTTTCCCCCAAGCAGTTTTTTAGAAAAGGTTGCTGAGGTTTTAAAGCAGGATCTGTTTCAGACAGATTAATATGAACATGAATAATATTAACTCTGCTTTGGGGGTGTAATCTTGGGGGGCTTTTTGTGGTGTGTCTTGCTGTGGATTCTTTTCCTTGCAAGTCTGCATACAAGTGGCTGAGAGCAAATCCTCAGTTTCTTAAATTCTAGGACTCAAAACTGCAGCTGCTGGTGCAGTTAGGATGCAGCACTGAGATTTCTCTTAAAGCAAGTGCATCAGTGACACCTGTCATCTTTTGACGGGATCAGTGAGAGGGCTGACTTTGTCAGAGTAATTTTCTGTTATCAGATTGCTTCCAGAGCACTCACACATCTGGTCATAGAAGTCTGCTTGGAAAGAGTAATCTGTATTATGTTCCATAACAGTAGTTTCATTCTGTACTATGCTAATGCATGTACAAAGTACTGTTTTCTCCTAAGCTCGACCAACAGACCCTTTCTAAAGTCATGGGGAACCCTCTCAGCCTTCAGTGTGTGTACATGAGCCAAGTCTGTTCCTCTGCATTGGCTAGTGTAGCATGATGATGAGCAGAATTACAAACTTGTTTCTTAATGCAGCGTGGTGCTGCAGGGCACTGTGTAGACATGTCCCGCATTCCCTGGATGCTGTGTATTATTCCATTATCCAGTGCTCATACTCTAGCAATACTAAGCTCTCAAGGACTTAACCTTTCCTTTCAGAGTGAAAGAAAAGTCTGTCTCGATAGATTAAAGAAACTTTTTCTTCATAAAGAAACTGGGCTTTAATTAGTAGGTGCTTCTGGCGCTTTTTTTTTTTTTTTTTTTTTTTTATTATTATTATTAAAAGACATCCCTTCTGTAAAAAGCAGTAGCTGGAGCTCTCTGCAAATATTGCTCTGCAGCTTTGTCTGCTACATACGCACTTGGCTTTCTTCCTGCTGCTCATATTGGGTTTCTTGTTTGTATATTGAGCTAAAGATAATCCATGGGTGGGTAAGGAGGTAGCAGTGTTGGTTATATGCAGCATTTCTTTAAAGTACCACCTGTCGAGAGCAAAGAAACAGATTCTTAAAGCAGGAGTGGACATCCATAAGCACAGTGACAATGTAATGTCATTCTTAACTTTAAACGGTCACATTCTGTAAGCAATGACCCTCTCTTGGGGATCCCTCTCCTGAGCTAAAAATGGTATCTGTGCCAGAGTGTGTGTTGGGAATGTCCTTGACCATGGATAAGATTCTTTTGCCACAAATCACTTCTTTCCCTGGTTGTATGAATAATGAGATTCCTGTAGAGCAAGCATTTCTTGAATGGTGCATAGACTTGAGGGAAGTGGCTGCTGCATAAAGCCCTGTTGGGAATATGTGTCTGCACAGCATCATTTAGGAAGAATTAAATGTGAGCAGGGAACAGAAAAGGTGACAAAAATGATTTAGGGTGTTGCAGTCCCAAAGAAGCTCAAACTTAAGATGCAGACTGATTCATAGCCCCCTAAAATTTTGCTAAAGGCAAGGCAGGCTTCTGACAACAGTCAGCTGACTCCTAGTCTATCAGGAAGTATGACAAGATCCAGGGTCCAAGCTGTACAGCAAGATATTTAAGCCTCAACAGAAGCAATACCACTCCTGATAGATAGCCATCAGGCCAGTGTGTCAATTGTGTGCCACTAACTTAGGTTCAGAGGACTTTCTAGATGAGCACCAATGGCTCAAACAAAGGAAAGGCTTGTTTGCCCAATGAAGCTGTGGCTGCCCTGTCCCTGGCAGTGTTCAGAGCCAGGCTGGACAGGGCTTTGAGCAACCTAGTCTAGTGGAAGGTGTCCCTGACCATGGCAGGGGGGTTGGAACTGAATAATATTCAAGGTCCTTTCCAACCCTAACCATCCTATGACTAAAGAATTGCTGTGTGACACTGAGGTTTCTGGGTCACACCAGATGATCTACTGGTTTGGAGCAATTTGTTTAGCTGTTTTTACAGTGTATACAAGGAACGCCTGGGTGCAGTCAGGGTTTGGAGCCTTGCCTTGTGCTGTAAGTGGGGGCAGTAGCTCTGCTGTCTGCCCTCACCCTCTGAAGTGCCATTCAGAAACTGGATGTGGTTTTAATTCTCTCATAGAAGGAATGTTTTTCTGCCTCCATTCTGGAAAAAGCCAGGAAATGTTTGACTGATCTGTGATGGGATAAGAATCAGTTACCAAACTCTTCATCTGAACAGCAGTGAAAAGCTAGTCTGTGCCTGTACTGAGCTCAGTTGTTGTCCAAGGTGCTCTCAAGCCTCTGTTTTCTTCCTCATACATGTGCAAGCAATTTCTCTCCCATTTCTGGTTTCTTTTGGAAAGAAACCTCTTGAGCCTCTGTCAAATGGCTGTAAAGGGATGCTGCTCTTTGCTTGTTGAGAAGCTGTGGACTGCTTGGGAAGCTGATTCTGGCATTGCCAGTGAGATGCTGAAGAAACCAAACAGTGTCTTCGTTTTCCATCAGGAATTTAAGAAGCAGAGTTGTCTGTCAGTAACTACACTTTTAATGTTTTCATATTCATATTTCATATTTTCATATTTCATATTGTAATGAACTGGTGTTCATCATACAACTGGATGAGAGCAGGTGTTTATTCATAAGGCCAGTGTATGTCAGTATGCCAGATGCTGTTTGATTTCACACATTGTAATGGCAGGGGGATAGAGGAGCTGCTCCTACACTTGTAATTTGGGCAGTGGTGTTAGAGCAGTTTTCATTGGGTTTGCCCCTCATGCATCAATCCTTCAGTTGAGGCACAATTGAAATGACATATCTCTCCCTGCTGAAAAATAAGAATGGTGTCCTCCTGCGTGATCAGATGTTAATGTGGAGTCTGTTGAGAGATCTCAAAGGATGTGATGTGTAGGTTTTATTTTTCTGGTTTCCTATTTTGCAACGTAAAATGTTATGTTGTTGGACAGGCATACTTTAATTTGAGATGTCAAACTCCTATCTGTCATGTGCCTTTCCAGAAGTAATGAGTGTTCTGTAGCTGCAACTTGGTTAGCAGTCAAGCCTATTTTGTATGTAGAATTGATAATGTATTTTCTCTGACACAATACTTAGCTTTAGAAGACTGAAAGCCAAAATAAGTCAAATATTTTTCTAGTATGTGTTTTGGTAGAGCCCAAATTAACTCAATAACTGAAGATTAGATCTGTGCAGTAAACAGATATTACTTTTACATGGTTACTCTTCTGATTATAACAGCATTTAAAAACCTTGCTACTATATGAGTAGGATTAGAATGAGGTTCAATTTCAGGTAGGAGATTTAAATGGGATTTAGAAACAAAAACTCAAACCTAAGATCATTGGAAAAAAATTACAGTAAAAACCTGAATTCTCAAGATTTCTTATAAAAAGTGCTTTGGAACAGTTGACACTTTAGAGTTTATATTTACACGCAGTGTTTAGAAATAGTGCTGGACAGCTGTTGGCTTTAAATTTTTTTCCATGCTATACCAGTGCTGTGTAGCTCATGAAAAGCACACCATTTTATTTATTTTATCCCAGCCTTTAGGCTGCAATCTCTAGCTGTAGGCCACTGTTGTTAAGACACCTTGTTTTAGTTTAAATATGTTGAGACTTAGTCAGGTATTGTGATAAAAGGTAGCCCTCTCAGCATGAAGACATTCAGGAAAGCCAACTGCAGTTATTTTTGAGTTTTCTGAAGTGTTTGTTGTTCATGGGTAGTTGTCTGACTGTTAGGCTAAGGGCTGAGATTCAATTGCTGCTATTATCTGTGATATAGAAGTCCTCTAGTGCCACGGTAGAGCATTGGGTTGTTGTGAAAGTGCTGTCAATATGAGATATAGGGGGGGGTCATAGGATCCTAGTTCATGGAAGATGAGCATTCCTTAGCTTAGTTATTTACAAAATTACTGTGCTTTTATAGTTGTAATGTGCTTGGCTTGCATAAATGGGTGTATGTAATTGGTAGATGAGATGCAGCTTGTTGAGGTGAACTGCATAACATGCTCTTAGTTAATGCATCTATCCTAAATGTATGTCAGTACGTTTTTGGACTCCTTTGCCATGTACCTTTTCCTGCAGACTTGGCTGAAGAACTATTAAGTCACTGTCGTGGTTTAAACCCAGTCCGTAAATTAGCACTTGGCGGGGGGGGGGGGGGGGGGGGGGGGGGGGGGGGGGGGGGGGGGGGGGGGGGGGGGGGG